>PVJI01007435.1:0-78334 GCA_004026765.1 Micronycteris hirsuta
TTTGGTTTTAGTTTTGTATATGTACGTTTGTACTGAATTGCAATATAAAAGTTACTTCTTACTGTGGATTACAACGAACAATATTAACACAGTCCCGCACGGTCTGTTCCTCAGCCCTTATTCTATCTCTTCCCTCGCTCCCTCACCCTGCCACCTCGCTGACTTTCTGGCCGTTTCTGGCACAATCCGGCCTCAGGGCCTTTGCACCTGCTGTTTTCTCCAGCCGGGCCATTCCTCCTCCAGGCGTCCCCATGGAGATCTCTCACTTCCTCCCTGTCTTGAATCCAGTGTCAACCTCCAAAGAGAGGCCTCTCAGACCAGCCTGTCTAAAATAGACCCCGTTTCAATGTCCTCATCTTTCCTTTGTCTCGCTTTATTGTCCTTCATGTCACTTGGACTACCCGAAATATTACATATTTATTTGTCTACCCAGTGCCTCGAACAGTGCTCTGCACACAGAGGACATTTATTGGATAAATTACTGCTGAATAATTACTATCCTTGCCCTGAAGGAACATACAATCTGGTTTAGGAGCCTCTTTAAATGGTAAAGTTCCTGGATGCCACCTCCTTTCTCTGCTGAAAGGAGAAAGGGCACGCCTGCGAATTCACGGGGGTTCAAGGCCCGGTGAGACTAGAACACCCTCTGGGATTGTCGTTGCCTCCCTGGAATCTCGGGGAGAACTTGCCCTCTCCAAGTTCCAGGGCGCCTCTGCTGGAGTCCCCTATTGCCCTGCCGAGATCCCGGAGGTCTGTGCAGGACCCCTGGGCCCGCGCCCTGCTGAAGTCAGCATCAGGGAAATGCTGTGCTTGGCGTGTTTCATTCCCGTTGACGAGACTTGTGTGCTGAGTGCTCCGGCTGAGACAAAAACACAAAAACCTGAACATGATGGGTGGCAAGAGAGAGGCCTCCTCACCCGGTAGGCGGCCTCGCTGGTTTGGAAGCCAGCCTCACCACAGAGCCCGTCCCACTGGCGGCCAAGGGAGAACTCCCTCAGGAGCCCTCACCTGCCTCAGGGAGACTGGCTTTGGGGAGAAGGAAGGAGGAAGAAGAGAGGACCAAACGTCCAGTAGCTTGAGGGTCAGAGCGAGTTCTCTCTACTAAAATGACCTATTTCCCCAGAGGGTGAATCACGGGCTCGGAGATCTCATGATGCACTTTTCCATTTCACAGGCAGGGAAACTGAGGGCCGGACAGGGGAGCGACAGCCCCAGAGCCACATAGCCAGCTGAGGCTGCAAACCATCATCCAGCAAACATCCATCAGGAGGCTTTAAACCGAGCAGGAGCTATAGGGTGGGGCAGGCCTGGGGGGCCGGTGGGCGAGCACGAAGGCAGGACCACCTGCCCTGAGCCATGGCACCGGAAGACCTTGGGGCCCAGGTGGCCCTTGAACTAACTCTGTAGGTTTACTGGATTTCAACATTTAACAAAGGCATTCCTTGGGGGTGGGGGCCAGAGGGGAGACTGGTTAAGCCAAGTTGCAGAAGTCCAGAGGTGGGAAGCTCGTTTGGGGCCCATGTGGAACAGTGTGGCTCGTGTCCAGATTGCATAACAGTGGGGAGAGGTTGGAGCTGGGGCGCAAGGCCTTGTTCGGCCATCAGCAGTAGCCTCTCCACAGCACGGAATTAGGGGCCGAGGACTTCATGCCTGGAAGGGCTCAGAGAACATGAGGTGTGCTACCTGGTAGTTTTCTGTCCAGGCAACACTCCCACCCCATTTCCCCCAACTCCCAGCACTGCCCATGCTGGTGGCTGTCTCTCTTTGTCAAGTGCTGATGCTATTTTAAGATTTAGAACCTGCCAGTTGAGAGGGGCCTGGGCTTGGGGCCCCACCTCCTGCAGAGAGGCCAAGGTTCTGGGAAGCAGGAGCCGGGCCTGGGAAAACAGGCCATCAAAGCAGCCTGGGCAATTCCCTCTGGCCAGGGAGAAGAGAGGGCTGCAGGGTCACAGCGGACAGCTAAAAATAGGAACACAAGGAGGTGGAAGTGGTTCCTGCCAGCCGCAGGGGGCCGTTCGGTTCCTTCTCACAGGGGCAGGGACAAGGCTGTCAGGAACCGCATGGGTGAGACGGAGCTCTGAGTGCCCGACCAGCCCGTGGTGGACTCAGGTGCTTGCTTGGAGGGCCTCAATCCAGATTTGGTGTCAAGTCTGTGCCCGTGGTGGGGGTAGTGACAAGGGTTACCCCCCGTATTATTATCCTTTAATTCCAACCATTATCCTTTGGGCCTCTGTTCTGGCCTAGGACTTGTGCTTAGACCTCAGGCTCACAGACCCTGCTTTTGGAGCAAACGCTTTCCTGGGGAGACAAAGTTATAAATGGCCAACCCACCTTGTAGGTAAATGAACTGACCCTAGAACGTCAACCTCTACCCGACTAGAATGTGAGCTCCCAGAGGGAGCGATTCTTGTCTGTTTGGTTCACAGCTATATTCCCGGCAGCTCCTAGGCCAGTGCCTGGCACACAGCAGGTGCTCAATACGTAGATGTTGAAGAGCCGAATGACGGCCTCTGCCCACAGAATCAGAACAGACTTCATGGGGTGAGGGTGGCCTGGGGCTGGCTCTTGAAGAAATAATAAATTTTTAAGCCAGTTCACTAGAGATGGGCATATCGGGCAAAAAGATTTGCACTGGAAAGACACAAAAATGTGTGACGTTCTCAGAAACATTGAATCTGCTTTTATGGAGGGGCCAACGTGGGAGACAGATGGGAACAGGTCCTGAGGGGCTCTGCGAACATGGCCAAGGACCCTGCTATACAGTCCAGAGGTATCCAACAGGGGCGTGCACAAGGGGCTCCGTTCAGATAGAAAGAGCATTCTAGAACTTTATGTATGTTTATTTTTACTTTTGTTTAAAAAGGAAGAAAAACTTAAGCTCTACTAGTATTTAATAAATAAGCTGACCTTGTCCACGCCATGGTAGGTCATGTGTCCCACATCCCCTGTCTGCTGAGGAAGGCAGTTTGGGGTCCCCTGGGTGGGCTTGGCTGACAACAGTCCTCCACCCCACAGTGGTGCCTTCGGTCAGCCCGCCACTGCGTTCATCCAGGCAACCCGTTTTGTCAACACAAAGTCTGCGGATTGTAGCATCTTTACAAAACTTAGTTTTGACAGAAGTAGAGGCACAAACCAGGAATTTGCTGGCTATCTCAGAGCAAGATACTTAAAAGAGTTACCACCTTAAAGATGAGTTTTACCTTTTTGTTTTATGAAAAGACAAATGGCCCACATGTGCCGGTTTTTTCCGTGACAGCGAAGTGAAGTATCCAGCCGATGCTAAAACGAATAGATGGCGTAGGTACAGGTATTGTTTTCAAACTGAGTAAGAAAGTAACTGCCTTGGAAAGAAACTCATGCTATAGAGAAAACACTTTGCAGTCAGACATTTTGGAACAATTCTGGGGCTGATGTGATCGTTAGAACATCACCTGCCGCTTCTTCTAAGTACAGACGTGCTCCACTTAACGTTGGGGGTAGGTCCTGAAAAATGCGCCGTTAGGCGGTGTCATCACCGAGTGAACATCACAGAGCGAACATCACAGAGCGCACTTACATAAACCTAAACAGCACAGCCTCCCGCACACCCAGGCTGCACGGTGCAGCCCATTGCTCCCAGGCTGCAAGCCTGGACAGCGTGTCACTGTACAGAGCAGCACAGATTAAAGCAATCACAAGAGAAAATGGCACAATCAAGAGGCGCGGTGAACACGAGACGTGTGAGGCTGCCGCTGGTGTGACACGGCGTGCTGTTTCACTGCACGCTGGTTTCATAAATGTCCGGGCCAGCAGCCAGTGGGGGAGGCTGAAGCCCTAGGTTCCAGACCACCAGATCTGGAGGTTGCCCTGGCAACAGGCTCTGTTGTGATGCTCTGTTGTGCTGTTAGTTGGAGCCATGCAGGAAGGGCCCCAGTAGCCCTGGAAGGCCTGGCAGGCCAAATCTGGACACGCCTGGAAGTGGCCCAAGGACTGGCCATTGTCTGGTTTGGCTCTGGCCATCAGGCCAGGGGAAGAGCAGCTGGTCACAGGGAGAGGTGAGTCCAGCAGTGATCGGGGTTCAAAAATCAAACTACTGTCCCTTAACAAACTGTACTCAGCAGACAAATCAGGCCCCACCCTCGGTGGGGGGCGGGGGGCGGAGGGTCCTTGTCTGTCACCTGAGATGGGACAGGGATGTCATCAGAAGAGCTAGGACGCATCCTGCCAAATAGACTTCACCCCTTGAGGTAGTCCACTTGGGAGGTTGCTGAGCAGATGCCAGATGCTCCTGGGGCGCCCGCATTCCAGGACCCCAGTGGGGAGCCTCTGGGCAAAGGCAGCCCACTTCAACCTGGGCTGCAATATTCTAGTAAAGTATGGCGGAGACCATGATCCCTTTCTGGCCTCAGTCTCCCTATGGTACGTCAGCAGGCTGCCCGCGCGACTGGCCCCCTTGTCCCTGTTTGGAGCCCACCTCCCTCACCGGCCCCCACAAGCCCCCACTCCACCTCCACCAAGCTTTGCCGGTGCCACCCGGGCCTCACCGCCACATTTCCGCTGGTCCAGTTTGCGGCTCCAGCTGTGGGGTCTGTGCTGACGGCACCGAGAGGCCCTGGGCCCCGCCACCACCCACCTGCATCCCGCCCAAGCCTGGGGTGAAATCCCCAGGCAGTGGTCACTGTCCGGCTGCGCCCACGCCCCGCCCCTCACAGCACACGCACGAATGCCCCCACGTCCACGTCAGGGCGCAGGATCTGAATGACTGTCCTCGGTGGAGCCACTTCCCTCCCTGAGTCCCCGTTTCCTCACTGTGGAAGGAGGGTAACGAAAGTGACCTCACTGGGCGGCGCGCCTCTGCCGTTAGCTCCCATGCTTCTTATCACATTTAAGGAATTGCTATTTTTATTGTTAATGTGGGTGGCTCCTGTTGGCTTTTTTGGGGCTGTTGGATGAATGATTCAGGCATGGGTCGGGCCCCACTTCCCTTGACCCCTCTGTGGGTTGCTGGAGACTGTGTGGGAGGCCGAGTGCTCCCGGGACCTGCCCCTCCACATGCGGGTCAGGAAGCTGTGTCCACAGCAGCAGACCTGAATCACTGGGCCCTCCCCATCCCCTGGGACCTCTGAGAATAGATCCAGGAGTGCTTCCCAGAAGCAGCCCAGAGCACTAGAAAGGCCGCCAGGCCTCAGTTAGAATCCTGCCTCTGCAGGTGCCTCGGCGCAGGTCGCCTGAGCTCCCAGTTGCATCCTCATGCCCACCCTCACCATCCCGGTCTTCTGTCCATGAATCTCACCGTCCCTATTGCAACTATATCTGGTGGCCTCATGGATTCCCACTGCCACATTCTTGCTTAAGCTGTTCCATCTCCCTGGACTGCCTTCTCCATTCTTCGTAGCCCAGGCACTGCCCCCAGGTTCCTCTGCCTGGAAGGGATCTTTTCCTTGGTAGCTTGTAGGCTTCACTCTAAAGGCCCCCAAATAGGAGCTTCAGTGCAGCAGCTGGAGCAGTGGCTGGGCCCTTCACACGCACGAGCTCACCCCCTCTAGTCTACAGATGAGGAAACTGAGGCTCATAAAGGTGAACGACTAGCCCTGGAGAATTTGCAGAGCTAGGATTCAAAGCAAGGTGCAGGGCAACCCCTGTCCCCACCCCACCTCCCCACGCCTGTACCCTTTGTCTTCACTAGACCAATGTAGGTGATGTCCTGAAGGAAATCTGACCTTTGAAAAATTAAAAGTTAACTCTGAGTGACTCCCTAGTTAACCAGTCAGTCTCGCAAGTTCTTTTTTCTCCAATATAGTCCCTAGACCAAGGCACTCTTGGTGAGCTCGAAGACGGGGAGGTCCGAGGGCTGAGTCTCCTTTAGGAGCTTGGGTCTGCCTCCTCACGGGGACTCCTGAGGGGCCTGGTTCCCCGGCACTAAGGGCAGTAGTAATAACAGTGTCCGTCCACACCAGGCAAAGAGGGCCAAGGTCTCTGCCTCATTTCACCCCCTCAACAACCCAGCTGTGTGGCTATTATTGTCCTATGTCATGGGGTGCGGGGACACTGAGGCTCAGAGAGGTTCGGGGTAACGCCAACAGATTTGTCTGGCCCAAAGTTCATGTTCTTAACCTGCCAAGCAGGGCCTTCCCCGTCGCCCTAGCGTAGCCATTCCAGCAGTGGCCAGGGACCTCTGCCTGGGGGGTGAATTAGGTCTCTTGTCAGGGAAACTGGCTTGGGGGCCTCTCTCAGGGCTTTCCTTCCTCCCAGAGGAGCCTCCCACGGAGCTTGGCGCGCCCCCAGCACCTGCCCGCTGGCCTGGGCCTGCCCCACTGTAGTGTACTGAGAGAGAGTCCAGACCTGAAGCAAAGAACCTGGGGTTCAAATCTTTGCTCTGCCGTTTATTTGCTGTGTCGTGACTTTAGATGAGTCACTCATCTCCTTACGCTTCTTCTGAGGTGAAATGAGGGCGTGGAGGGGACTTGGGCAGGAGCAGAGCGGGACTTCCTGGAAGTGAGCTGGGTCTGAGATCGGGGTGGTGGGGCAGGCAGGAGGAGTCTGGACCCCGGAGGCCAGGTCATCCCGGGCCTGGGGCGGGGAACCGAGAAAGGAGGGAAGGAGGGCATGGGAGCAAGGAGTGGCATCTGTGCTTGGGCAACTTCAGGGCGCATCTCGTCCTCCCATGGGTAGACGGAAGAAAGAGCTTTTGCCTTTGGAATGTGTCCCTCCCCCCTTCCCATGCCGCAAGACACAGACCTCTCGCATTTGGGCTGAATTAAGAGCCTCAGACGTCAGCTGCCTCTGAATCACGGGCTGCTCGGAGCCCTGGGGAGCACGTAAAATCCTGTTCCAGATGGCAATTTTCACATTGTGTCCCACAGGCTCTGGGGAACCTTGGGGTGCCCAAGGAGGGGGGATCTGGGCCCTGCCCCGGCTTCTCTCACAGCAGCTCCCTTGATCTGCCTTACCTGTTGGCTTCCTCTTATTTCAAGTGAAGAGAGAGTTCTGCATCCAGATAGAGAAAGGAAGTGAGCCGCTTGATTTCAGCATTCTGGAGAAGTCACACAGCCAGACAGTATACGGGTGGGATGGCACCCCCATTCCTTCGTGTGTGTGAGCCTTCGTTCACTAATTAACTCAGCAAGCAGACACCGAACACCCTACCTGTGCCAGGCGTGGCGCTGCCCGTGAGAATTCCGTGAAAGACAAACTAGACAGGCTTCCTACCCTCATGGAGTTTAGCATCTAAGGAGATGACTCTGATTTTTAAGCTCTCACACTTCAACCTTATTACCACCTGCCACATACTTTATACAGTATCACCTCTCCTGACAAACCTGTGAGGTAGGTAAATCTCCCATTTACAGAGGAGGAAATCGAGGTGCAGAGAAGTGAAACAATGAACCAGGCAGCTAGGAAGCGGCGGGGCTGGGATCTGCACCTCAGCTATCCGGCTTCAGCGCGTGAGCTCATCACTACCGCGTCATGTGGATAAATATAACCCCCGTGCTCCGTGTTTCACAGATGCACAGGGGAACTTGACTAAGAGGAGGCTGGGCGGGGAGGGGCGTGGGCAAAGCCTCCCCTAAGGAAGTGATGCAGGCGTGAAGCTGAGAGGATGACGGGTGCGGGCCAGGGGTTTTCGACAAGGAAACTCCGAGAGAGAAAGAATGGTCTTTTCGACCAATGGTGCTGGAAGAGTTTGGTATCCACGGGCAAAAGAATGAATTTGACCCCTTAACTCACACCATCAGCCACAATTAATTCAAAACGATCAAAGACCTCAATGAAAAAAAGTACAGCTAAAAAACCCTTAGAAGAAAACATAGTTGTAAGTCTTTTCGACTGTGGATTAAGCAATGATTTCTTGGAAATGATACCACAAGCGTAAGCAACAAAAAGAAAATTGAAAACATTGGATATCATCAAAATTAAAAGCTTTCATGCCTGAAAGAACACAGTGAAGAATGGGGGAAAAATTTCCAAATCATATATTTGATGATGGACTTATATCTAGAATATATAAGAAATTCTTATAAATCAATAATAAAAAGATAAGTAACATAATTTAAAAATAGGCAAAGGACTTGGATAGGCATCTCTCCACAGAAGAGATACAAATGGCCGATGAGCCGGTGAAAAGACGCTCTGACATTTTAACCGTCGGAGAAATGCAGCTGAAAGCCACAGTGAGATTCCACTTCACACTCACGACAATGGCTATTAAAAAAAAAAAAAAAGACATACAGCTAGAAGCCTTGGTGAAGACGTGGAGAACTCGGGACCCTAAAAACTGCTAGTTGCAGGGGAAAGGACACAGCCTCTGGGGAAACAGCCGGGCAGCTCCTCAAAACGTTAAATGGATAGTTACTACGTGACCCAGCGATTTCACTCCTGGGAACGTAGTCCAGAGAAGTGGCAGCGTATGTGCACACAGAGACTTGTACACAAGTGTTCATAGGAGCGTTAGTCCCGCTCGCTAAAAGTGAGTGCGACCCAAATGCCTGTGCACCGAGGGTGGATCGTACCTGCGGTGCTGTCCCTGCTGTGGAACGCCATCTGGCATCAAAAAGGAAGGACGTACGTGTACACAGGCCTTGAAAACATCGTGCTGAGTGAGAGAAGACAGTTACAAAGACCACATAGTGTGTGATTCCATTCACGTGAAATGTCCGGAACAGGCAAACCCACGGAGACAGAAAGCAGATTAGTGGTTGCCAGAGTGGAGGTGGGGACAGGGACTGCTGATGAGGACAGGTTTGGGGGAGGTGATGCACATGTTCTACAGCTGATCGTGTGATGGTCACCCAAGTCTCGGGGTGCAATAAAAACCATCCAGTTTTATATGTTAAACAGGAGAATTGCACGGTACATGAGTTATATCCCAATAAGTGTTAGTTCTAGAAGACGGAAGGATGAAGAGGCATTAACTTTGGACATGGAAGGGGCTGGGGCTTGGAGTGTTCCTTCGAAGCTAAGGGCACTGTCGTGCCGAGGCCCGTGGCTGGGACTCTGGTGTGTTTAAGAACGTGAAGAAGACTGTGTAGCAGGAGGAACCTGCAGGGCACAAAAGGAGGAGGGGAGGGGAGAGCCTGGAGGGCCAGGGGGCCAGGCCGCCCAGGGCCCGAAGGACTATGGCAGGGCCTCAGGTCCGGGTGGAGGCAGAGCAGGGCGGAGCCCTCGCCCGGGGCAGTGATGGCAGGAGGTTCACCAGGCTCAGGTTGCCTTGTCCTTCCCCTCTTCCTGGTCTCTCCCATCTGCCTGGAGGACCCCATGGCAGGATGTAAGTTCATCAGGAGCGGCAGAAATCATCAGGGTCAGAAGTCGCTGTGGAGGGCAGGCTTTGTGGTAGAACCGAGGTGAAAAGTCCCAGCGTTGTCCCTTGTTGTGTGCCTCTGTGCAAATTATTTCCTCTCTTTCAGAGGCCAGATTTCAGCATCTGCACAGTGATGTCTCTCCCTGCTCTGCCTTCCTCACAGGGCCGTGGGGGCGGGGGCGGAGGGTCCCTGTGATGCATCCAGTGATTTGCAAGGAAGTTTAAAAACCCAGACAAAGGTCATTATCTCTCCGCAGCCAGCTGCCTTCTTTCTGAAGTCCAGGGTCTGCCAAGAGCCTACACGCCCCCGCCCTGGGGCTGACGGGCTTTACCAAGGGGCTGGCTCTAATCCTGAGATTGGAAGGAAAGCCTCGGGACTGAGGGCCGCTCCTCCTCGGCTCCAAGGTACTCAGGGGGTCAGGGAGTGGGAGAGCTGGGGGCAGACAGGCTGTGTCCATAGCTTCAGAGCTGACTAACTGAGGGCAGGGGGGCAGGCCGGCTGGCCAGTGAGGCCGGGCTGAGTGGATTCCTTGGGGAGGAGCAGAGTCTGGGGCCTTAGCAGCTGGAATCTGTTCGCTTGCTCTTTGAACGAACACCGAGGCCTTCTGCGCAACCTCAGAGACCAGGCTCTGGATCTGTGGCCAAGGCCAAGCGTGGGGGAGGCCTTACCCAAGGCCGCACGGTCGATAAGGGGCAGAGGAAAACCCAGAATCCAGGAAAGTCGGAAAGAGAAGAAAGGGGCTTGGAGACCTTCTGGTCCAACCCCCACACCGCACACACGGGACAGAAACCCGTAAAGCTCCGATCGTCCACAGCTGTAGGGACAGGCCGCCTGCCGACAGACGTGGGCCCAGTCACCATCCTGCCCACGAGGCTTCTGTTGTCCTGGCCCGTGGGGCCTACGTGCGCCAGAGGAGGACTCCTTGGTACCTTCACAACCTTCCATTACTGTCCTAGGCACCCCACCGTGTCCTCCCCTGTGATGGCCTTTCTTACCCTCTTCCCTCCCTTGCCTCCCGCTTTGATGCCCGGAGGCTGCGTTCCCAGGGTCGGAGCTGAGCCCAGGATCCGGTACCACAAACCATGCTGTGTCCCAAACAGAACCTGTCACTGGGCCCGAGTACTGCACCCCACCCTCTAGTCTCTGCCAATGATGGACACCGTCATCCACACTGTGCCCAAGCCTGCCAGACCCCTGAGGTCACCTGCCTCCCCCTCTTTGGCCGACAATCACCGAGTCCCCAGGCCATCCCTTCATCTCTGAGACAGACCCTCCCTGCCCACTGCCCTCGACTGGGTTCCAGCCCCGTTCCTCTTACCTGCATCTCCAACCCCAGCGAGCTCTCGGCCTCCCACCCACCTCCCACTGCGGCCCAGACACACATTTTGGGGACACAGTTCAGATCACACCCTTCCTCTCCCCACACCTTTCCATGGCTCCCTGCCACCCACAAGGGACAGCCTGCTGTTCAATGTCCCTCCTCGTGTCCCTGCTGCGAGCTGTAGGCTCTAGCCATCCCCACAGGAAACACTTCTGGGCTCCCCCTCAAGCTTCCGTCCCAGCCCCCTGTGCCCACGGCTCTCTTCCCTTCTCCCTCTGGTCTGCCTGGAATACCTACCCATTCTTCAAGGATCACATCCCCCAAATAATTCCCCATGAGGTACCCCTCCCTCTGTACCCTGTCAGACCTGGATCTGGCCCCTGGGACACTGATCATACCCCCTGCCCCCCGGGGAGCCCCTCAACCCAGGACCAGAGCTTGGGCTCAGGGCACAGTGTGGAAGGAAGGCAGGAATGGAAGAGAAAGAAGGAGTTTATTTCAGGTGCCAGCTCAATGCCTCTCTCCAGTCAGGCCTGCAGACGGCTGCATCCCCATCATGGCGCCCAGGCCCCTTGTCTGCATCTCGGCCGGTGCAGTCGCAGTTGCTGTGTTTCCACAGAGTCCGCAATGTCGCCATAACTCAATGTCGGCTCTGGGAGCTCATGTTGGGCCACACCTTGTTTTACAGGCGGAGAAAATGAGGCACTGATGAGCATTTAAACTCCATCCCCCTAACCCCAAACTCTGTGCTCTTTCTCTGCTCCTGCTGCCTGATGTCGATGCCTCATCGTGAAGGGGCCTCAGCAGGACTGGGAGCCCCAAGCCACAGGCCCCGGCACAGCAGGGCAAGTGTACCAGGGCGGGTAGGATGGGGAAAGGGTGTGTGGAGGAAGACAGCAGGGACGAGCCTTGTGGGACGGCCACTGGGTGCTGACCCCTCCCACCCCTTGTCTCTTCCCAGCTCAGGCCAGCTCAGCCAGGACCGAAGCCCACTCCCAGCCCTGCTCACACCTCTGCAGAGTCAGGCCTCCCGGGGTTGAGTCCCAGCTCTGGGAACCTGTGCCGGCACCTCCTGAGCCTCAGCTGCCTCCTCTGTGACATGGAAATATTCGCAGTGTTACACCGCGGGGCTGTGTGTGAATCCAGTGAGTTTCTATGTGTAAATCCCTCAGAACTGTGCCTGGAGTGCAGTAAGTGCTCAGAAACAAGCTCGCTCTTGGTGCCACTGCGACTACAGTCTGTCTGTCCATCTTGCCCCCCAGACAGACGGTGAACTCCAGAGGGTTGTGTTTTCGGGGTCTCTCTTCATCCCGGCTCCCAGCACCGCACCTGGCCCAGCAGGGGTTTCCACGCACATCCCATGTGTCACTGGTCGTGTGAAGGGACTTGCTCGAGGCCACCTGGACACATCAGCCTGCAGGACGCGCTTCTCCGTTCTCCCAGCAGGGCGAGCACCATGTTGTGCCCCCATGGGGCACATTGGCCAACACGACCTTAACAGAGGGGGCTCCTTGAGGCCCCTCCAAATCCAGGTGTGGCTTGAACAAAAAAAAAGCCACATTCGGGTGTGGGAGTAGAGGACACGGAGGCTGGAGGGTGAAGGGCTCATCTCCTGCGCTGTGAAGCAGGTGTCCCCATGGCGCCCACCTGCAGGGCTGCAGGGAGGGGATGGGGTGATGAGGAGAAGGAGCCACCCCCCCGCACGCCTGCTTTTTGTCATCCTGTGTCTGGCACGTCACGCACGTTTACATTCCCAAGTACTCCAGACAACAGCGGCTGATACGGACGTAGCTGGTCTGGACAGGGACTAATCTGCCTAGATAGGGCTGGGCTGGCCCTGTCTGGAACAGGGAGGGTGACCTCGTTTTTTTAAGAAATCCCCGTGCTCAGGTGTGGCTGAGCCCTCCTGGCTCTGTGCAGTTTCCCTCTCCCTCACCTCCAGCCCCTGCCTGCTGTGCCCTCCACCCCTCCGGCCTGCCCCCCACCCCATTCACCCTGGTCAGCACCGTGCCGCCCAGCCCCACTCCTCCTATCCCCAGGTCTCACGCAACTTGGGAGCAACCTGAGGGCGGCACCTTCCGGCCTGCACAGAGCTGGGCTTCTCGCACTCAGCGCCCACCGGCACCCATCGCTTTCCAGGCTCCCTGAAGCCCAGTTGTCCTCTGTCCCTGGACTAAGTCAGAGTCTGGGGTCACATCTTTGACCTCTTCTTTTTTCCCTGGTCTCACAGCCCTGCATCCACCTAGGAAGTACTCACTATGTGCCAGGCACTTTATTCAATGAATCCCAGAATTCTGCAAGGTACTGTCAAAATTTTCATTTGACAACAAGGAAACTGAGCATCAGAGAGGGTTGGTGACTTGCCCAGGGGTGCACAGCTGGAAACGACAGAGCTGGGCTTTGAACCAGGGCTGTGCAGCTTGGCTTGGAGGGCTCAGCCGTGGGCAGAGGACTGACTCCAGGTTCTGCCTGTGGGAGCGGGAGAGGAACACGGGGAGGACTTACCTGGCCAGGTGACTCGGGGTTGTAGGAGAAGAAGGAAGGCTGTTCCTGTCACCTAGTGTTGTGTGCCCAAGACTTAGTGCTTGAAACAATGGCATTTATGTTGTTCTCAAATCTGCACTGGAGTAAGGTTCAGAGGGGTTAGTTCGTTCTGCTCCACTTGACATTCCCTGGAATGGTTTGCACTCTGGGAGCTGGAATCATTTGAAGAGTCATTCACGCATACGTCCACAGGCTGAAGCTGGCCATTGGCTGAGGCCTTAACCGGGGCTGTTGGCCAGAGCAAGTACGTGGTCTCTCCTCGTGGCCTGGGCTTCCTCTCAGAGTGGTGCCGGATTCCGGAGGGAGACAGACAGAGAGCTTGGTAGACAGGGGCTCACCTTTATAGATTTAGTCTGGGAACTTACGTAATGTCACTTCTGCCACGTTCTGTTCGTTGAAGCAGTCACAAAGTTCTGCCCAATTCTAGGGGAAGGGGCAATAGACTCATCTCTTGATGAAGAATGATGAGGTTTCAAAATGTGGACCTGAAAATACTACTGAGGCTATTTTTAGAAAATACAGCCTACCTCAGGGACTTCCTCTCCTGACTTCTCATTAGTAATTCTACTTCCATGACCTGGCAAGGCACTTCCAGAGGCTCAACCAACACGGCCCTCTCACCCCAACTTTGAAAGTGTGGTCCTAAATGGCGGGAGAGGGAGAGACGGTGCATGGCCACTGACTGAGCAGCTGTTGCATGCCAGGCTCTGCCTGGACATTTCCATGCCTCATTTCTTTCAGTCCCTCCCATGGTCCTACATAATGGGCAGTGAGGCCGCCGTGCTGTGGCTGAGAAAGCAGGCTGAGAGACACAAGGAAGCGCCAAGCCCACAAGGGGTCCCCAGTGAGGCTAGGATCTAAAGCCGACATGGTTCCAAAGGTCCTGCTCGTACCCTTGCCCCAGCTGTCCCCAAGCTCAAGATAAGGAAGGGGTGAGGAATTAAGAGCATGGGCCTTGGACCAGAGCCACTTGAGTTCTGACGAAAGCTCCTTGACCTTGGACAGGTCACTTCATTTCTCTAAACCTCGATTTTCATATCTGTCCAATGGGACATCATAGACTTTAAAAAACAAACCAATGAAATAAAATGATCTCTGTTACAACGTGGCACAGCCCCCAGCACGTCATACATGGTGCCCGGACCACCCAGCCCTCTCTACACAGGATTTGCTCATTTGCGAGGCAGAGCAAGTCCCTGGGCCTTTTGCCACTCACCAAGGGGGAGCCCCCGGTCTCCAGCTGGCTATTTTTAAGCCTGTGTGGGCAACCACAGAACCACATGTGGGGTTTACCATGAGCTGGCCAGGCCTGGAAGACTAAGAAATGCTTCCGATGACAGAGGGTGGGCATCTGAGGTCTCAATGGGCTTCAGTCCTTTCCAGCACCTCCAGGTTGACTTCACACAAAGTCAGAAACCGTCGTTAGGTCTCTATGTCATCATCTGTAAAATAGGGACCATCGTAAGCAAAATAGTCCCCATTTGGGGCTGCACATAGTGTGCCGGGTGCAAACGGAATATCTGCATGTGTTGGCTAGTGTCATCTCGTGATGCTGGCCGCGAGGGCAGCTGACGGAGTAGGAGCTGGCGGACAGAAGAAGGGGTAGGGGTGGAACCAGAGCCAATCATTTCTTCTGGGCTGCGTCCAGCCTCCCCACGTAGACTAGAAGAAGTCTGAGAATTCGCTGAGATTATGGGTGTGGGCATGTTCTTTCAACTATAAACTACAATGTCAACTGAAAAGGCCCAGGAACAACCTAGGCACAGAGCTTAGAACTCTGTGTCCTAGAGGCCCCCAGCCTCAGCCTCAGCCACAGCACTTCCCATTTATTCATCTGCTTTCCATGGGGAAGATCCTTGTAAGATTTCATTTTGGCTCTACTACAAAAAAAGAGAAAAGCTTTGAAAGCCACTGAGGTGTGGACAGAAGACCGGAGGTGGCAGTGACATTCCCCAGGGCGCACCGTGGGGTCTGAGGCCCCTGGTGTCCCAACCCCTTCACCAGCCTGGTTCACAGCAACGGCCTAGTTCTCAGGGGAGCCCAGGCCTCAGGCCCACCCCCTCCTCCCTTACCTGGGACCTCTGAGGTTCTTGCTTCTCAGGCCCAGGAAACCACGTTCCTGGAAGAACCTTACCACAGCAGGACTCAGAAGCCCTGTAACTCCCCAAGAGAAAAAGAAAGAAAGGGCAAGAAGGATACATTTGTGTGTGCACGTGCTTGCAATCATATGCGTCATCACACCACACACATCTCCTAGGTGCACATGCACACTTCACACACAGACTCACCTATACATACACGTGTAGACCTCCATGCACAGGTGTGCACACAGGCACACACAAAACACTCATTTCCACAGGCACCCATACATGCACCTCACACCATATCCCTACGTTAAGATGCACCTATGGGACACACACCTTACACCAACATGCACACATGTTCTATACACTGGATTAACATAAGTGCGCGATATGTATTTATCAGAAAGCACAAACAAATGCATATTTACACATACCCACATGTACACAAGTCCATGGATAAACAGGTATATGTACTCAACACACTTGCATTGTGAAAGCTTGTACGTAAATGGATGTTCACACAAAGACACACACCTATGCAAACATGGGTATGCATATGTACTGCATTTACATATTTCCATACATCATAGCAATAAACACAGATGCATCAGTATCCGTATATTCATCACAGCTGTCCATACCTGCATGTAGAAACACGTGTGCGCACACACCCCTTTGCACGTGCACACACAAGCTCGGCAACTCTGCGCGCTCCGGGCACACACCGCCTTTTCCGGCTCCATTGTTGCTGAGCAATCCGGCAAAAGTGCAGAGGCACAGACACCTAGTTCCGCTTCACCTGAAAACCCCCAGCCCCTGCGTGTGTGGGAGGGTGGACCAGACGCCCTCCCTGCAGGGGGCACAGTGGAAAGTATGACCCATGTTGGCTTACGCGGTAAGAGCAAAGGTGAGGACTTTTTCCACCCTGTTACCTCACTGTGTTGGGGGTGACCAAGGTCACCATTGCTGATCCTCACCCTATCACCCCCCGCCAACCCTTGAGGACATTCAGGTCTAACATCCGTGTACTAAGCAACCATCTACCAACACCTGACCCCCCTGTGTGGCAGGCGGTAGGCCCCGGGGGGTAGAGGCAGGCAGAGTAGCTGGACCTGGGCCCTGCCCTCGGGGCTCACAGGAGCAGGCGTGGGGAATGGGATCAGGGAGAAGCTCTTACCCAGGTCCCTAAAAGTAGACTCACTTGACAGCCGGTTTACCAAGTAATCAATCTCCAAGTGACTAATTGGCTGAACACACCAAATGGATCAATTTACTGTTAATTTTTTCTTTCAGTTCGAAAGTAAACAGCAATTTTATTGAATGGATTGGCATTTGTTTTCCTTTTGTCTTCGTAACAGCATTTTAGGAATGTTCAGATGGCCAAAAGCTAAGGGTGGGGTGGTTTAGCTTAATAAAGGCTCTTACTATTTTTAGCTGGAGAAAGACTTTCTGGGGACATTCATCAGGAGCGGGGCATTCTGGGAACCCTGCAGCATGGCAGTCTTTCTGGGCCTACAGATCCCAAGGTGCCACGTGGCTTGTGCCTGGGGCTGACTCGCCCTGTGATATCGGCCATATCCCTGCCCCAGTCTGGGCCTCAGACTCCTCACGGACCTAAAAAGAGCTCGTCATTAGGTCCTTGCTGACACTGATGAGTCCCCCTGGAACTTCCTGTGACCTCAGTCTCCCAGCGTGGCCAGGGTCCAGACTGTGGGCACCAGAGAGGGTGCTGACTCTGTTGGGGGGTGGGGGAAGCCCCGCTCGGAAGTCAGAGTCGTGACAGCCAGCACTCACCCATACTGTGTCGGTGTCTGTCTGAGCCATGGCACTTCCGGGTCCTGCTCCCTGCCCCAGGCAGCGGGGCCTAGCTGCTCCGAGCGGAGAGAACAGGGCTGCAGCGGGTGGGGCCCAGCGAACTTTCCTTTCCTGGTAACACGCTTGCTAACCTCATTTCCTTTTTCTGAAGGGAAATGCCATTGACATCACACAACTGGATTTTCAGCGAGGCCAGATGAGAACTCGTGATCTTCTTGCTGGCAAAAGGATGCGCACGTCGGCTGGGCGCAGATCTGTCCGGTGGTGATTTGGGCAAATTCTGATCAGAGACTCCTACCTGTTGCTTCAGAAATGGGCTCCATAGGCCAGAAAAGGGCAAACACATGCCTTAGGGTCCACAGCCAGACATCGAAGCAAGGACCAGAACCCAGGCCCCTGACTCCCAGCCAGGGCCCTCGACGGAGGGGCCTAACTTGTTCCTCGAGCTCTGTCTTCGTGAGGGCTCTAACACCCACCGAGCTGCCCAAACCAGAAACTGGCCCCAGCGTGGTCTCTTCCCTCCCCAGCACCTTCTCTCTGCAGCTACCCATCTCCTCCAGTGTGCCCACAGCCCACATCTCAGCTCTGGCCGCCTCATCTCTCTCTAGAACCCCTGCCTAGGTTCTGCTCAGGACTCCCCCCACCCACCCAGACCTCTTCCTCCAATCCTTCCAGCTGGCTGGGTGACACTGCTAAAACACAGTCTTCGGGGCTTCCTGGCAGGGCATTCGAGGTCCTCCAAGATACCCCCCATCGTCTTCTTAGCCATGACCCTGATAAGCCCCCTCGTTCCCTCAGTGCAGAGGTCACTTGCCATTCCATGTGTGGAATCGTCTTGCACTTGCTCCTCCTCCTACCGGAAACTCCTGCCTCTACCTGCACGTTCCCACCTAAATTCACTCCCAATCAAGGAGCAGCACCCTGGGGCCTGTCCCCATCACTGCCTTGGAGGGCACTGACCTCTTCGGTTGGTATGTCCAAGTCCTCCTTCCCACCTCCTCGAGGGCAGCAAAGGCACTCTCTGGTGGAGAGTTTTGAGCACACACAACACAGGACAATACACGTGTTGCTCACCCAGCTTCAACCCTCAGCCACTCAAGCCACTCTGGGGGCATGCACACCCCCAGCTCCTGCCCCGCCGGGCTACTTGGAACGACTCCAAAACATCAAGTTATTGTACCCATCAGTACTGCTGTATGAATTTCTAAAAGGTAAAAGCATGACTAGAATGCGATTGTCACGCTTATATTTTAATAATATCTTTAGTACCCTTAAATCCACCGTAGTGTTGAAATCTCTCCAAACCTCAGAATAACAACACCAGTCGTATTACCAAAAATATATGATGGCCGGAAGCATTTCACAGTTTGTGTGCAAACCTTGTGTCCTTAGGGTTCACGCTCAGGAGTGACATGCACTCGGGTCTCCAGGTTTCGAAATCCCTCCAGCTAATTCAGCTCTGCGTGGTGAAGTCATGGACTCGAAACACAGGCTTATTTATTTAACTCTGTTTTAAATGATTTGGGATCGCTTCTGACTTTTATTTTGATTTAACTTTGTTTCATTTTTATGTAAAGCATTTACCTGGTTCCAAAATTAATCTACAAAACAAGGTATGTTCCAGGAAGTCCAGCTTCTACCGCCACTCCCTTTAGCTTATTTCTTTCCTTCTCCAAGAGATAACAACTTAAAACTTAGTTTTTTAAATACTCTAACTGATTTTTTGCAATTAGAGACAATACGTACTCCCTTCCCTTCATAACTGACAGTGTGTGTGGGCATTTGGTCCCGCTGCGCCGTCCCACGTGACACTGTGCCCTGGAGACAGCGTCACCGCGGCACTTGGGGGACTCCTCCTCCCCGTTGTAGCTGCGAAGTCGCCCTCGCGTGGACAGAGAACCCTCCCGATGGCCGTCTGGGTGGTTTCTAGGTTTTTTACTCTTACAGGTGGTGCTCCCATGCATAGCTTTCATGCATGCACCTTGTCTTATTTTTACTAGTACCTCTTTGGAATAGATTCCTACAAGTGGGATTGCTGGGTCAAAGGGTAAACACAAGTATTTTTCTAAAAATTGCCAAATTTCCCACCATATAGAATTCCCACCAGACAATGTACAAGAGGGCCCGTTTGCCCACGGTCTTGCCAACAGAATACGTTGTCCAACTTTGGGGTTCCTGCCAATCTGGTAGGGGAGATGTGGTATTATTATGGCTTAGTTTTAATTGGTGTTTCTCTGGTTATGAACAAGGTCAAACATGCTTTTATTTGTTTAGATTCTGATTCACTTTTGGGTCCATAGCCCTCAGCTGGCACAGACGAAGCTCCTGGGAGAGAGTTCTCGAAAGAAGGAAGGAGCGGGTGAATAAACAAACTGAGGCTTGAAGCGGGTGGCTGACTTGCTCAGGGCCGCACGTCCGGCACCGGCAGCGTTGGGACTAGAATTGTTCTCCTTTCTCCCCCTTGTCTAATTAATTTTTTTCCAACTGAAATATAAACAAGTTTATAGTAGACTTTTTCTGACTATAAAGTGAATAGAAGTTTGTAGTAGAATGTTTGGAAGGCACAGGAAATTATAAACCTAGAAACAATTCCAATTTTTCTATCCTAAGTCGACCATTTTTAGCATTCTAGTCTATTTCCTCCCAGTCTTTATGCCCTTTTTTTTTTCAGTTGTGATCACATTACGTATATGGTTCCGTATTCTTTTTTCTTCACTCAGGAATTTTCCACATTAATAACAACTGTTTACAGACATAATTTTAATGGCTGCCCATTATTTCACTATCTGAATACACGCTAGTATATTTAAGCCTTTTGGTGACTGCTGGGCTTCTAGATTATTTCCAGATTTTTCTATTATAAATAAATTTCACCGTGTTCATCTTTGTTTGCATTCTGGATTTTCCCCTTTAGGATTGATTCCTGGAAGCGGAGCTCCTGGATCCCAGCACTGACTTCCAGGTTCAGGGCTTTTCTTGGCTGCACTTGGAGGAGGCGGCTTGTTAAGCTTTGCCCCCATGACTCCGCAGAGCCTTGGGCCTCTCCTAGTTCTCTGTGTCCATGATCTTGGCTAGCGATGCACTCCCACCCAAGTCAGGTCAGCAGAGGAGCTGAGCCGGGTGGGATGGAACCCACTCGGGATGGAAATCAGACTCTGCTGTCATTCGCCGCCATGCTCCTGGCCTTCCCAGGGCTGTGAACAGACAACCTGGAACCAACACGGGGAAACTGCACAAGAGCAGGGTCACACCTGGTGAAAGGCACCGGCGGGCAGCGATATGGACTGGCTGCTACCTCTGCTGTGGAAGCCCTCCCCATCCAGAGGAACAGACAGCTGGGCTCGGGCCCTCCCGTCCTGAGAAGGACTCTGTGATAGACTGAGACACAGCGCCATTCACAGAATGAGGGACCTGGGAAGGCTGACTGGAGGAGGTATCCGTTGAGTTTAGTAGTGAGGAATATAGGTCTTATTTGACTGGTGCGGTTGGGCAGTGGTCCGTCATAAGGGGCCCTGTACGCTAGGTCATGGATCCTGCATCTCGTCCTAGAGGTAGTGAAGCAGGCAGATGACAGACCAGGTCGGTATTAAGAACAAACCCTCTGGCTGCTGCGTCAGAGGCAGGGTTGCAGATGGGAACTGGACAGACGGTTAGAATGAGGCCAGCATCCAAGCAAGAGGCCACGAAGCCAAATCAGAGCACCAGCCATAGGGATGGAAAAGGAAGATAAAGACAAGAGACACTGAGTATACAGTCACTAGTCAAAGCAGAAAAACTTACACCAATTTACGACCTTCCTGTCATGTACGGAAAGAGTCCTGGGCTTGGCGTCAAGGCACCTGGGTTCCAGTCCCAGCTCCATGTGACCAGGACAAGCCTGTTGCCTACCTCTGGGCCTCACTTTCCACTTTTGTACACCAAGGAGGTTGTACTAGATCTTCTCCAGGGGCCCTGATGTTCTGAAACCCATAATCCTAAGGCTGCAAAGAGGCCGAGGTCCCTGTGGGGAGACAAGGGAAAAAAACAGGATGAGCAAAGGGAGCACTCTGGGCTGGGGCCTGGAAGTCCAGGCTCTCGGTCTCCCTGCCCCATCAATCTTGCAGCGTTAATGTCAGTGGGGTGGCCTGGGCCCAGGCCAGAGACCAGCTGCGGAGAGGGAGGAATTGTCTGGCCAGAGAAACAGAGGAAAGAATGCAGAGCTCCCAAAAAGCTGTGAACAAGTCGTCAGCTCTGGCTGGGTGCCCGGGGGTTTCGCAACTGTCGTCCTAGCTTGAGTATCAACAGCAGGTCAGCAGGGGAGGGCTCCTCGTTCCTCCTCTGCGCATCGGAAGCTGAAGGTGACAAGGGGCCCTAAAGATGCGTTGGCTGCAAGTAAGAGAACCCCCGGGCTCCAATGTCTGAATAAAAAGACAGCGCACCACCGTACCCCACTGCGACTCCAGGGTTGCTGGTGTCTTCAGGGACACAGACTTTTCTATTGCTCTCTTGTCCTCAGCCGCTTCCCTTTGTGGCCCCATGGCAGCTGTCACTCTCCTCAGGATGAAAGACGGCTGACAATGGCAACGGGAGCTACCGGCCTCCCTGTGAATGTCCAGCAGGACAGAGCCAGAGAGGACTTCTCTCCCAACCCCAGACTGTAAGTCCTTTTCTTTGGTTCAAGTAGGGTGACTGGAGTCCTTCCCAACTGATAACAGTCTCTCGGGAAAGGCCATGTGCTGATTGACTTGGATTAATTGGGATCCAGTGTTAAACCTGGGGGTAGGAAGAATGGGCAGGACTGGGGTCCTATGAGGAAGGAAGAAATGAATAGGTGCCGGATGGGCAACAGACACATCCACGTGACCGTGAGCCTCCATCCTCCATCAGCTCAGTGGATCTCTACCCAGTCCAGGGGTCAGCAGGACAGCTGTCCTTGCTAGATGACCATTGGGGTCATTGAGGCGTCAAAGTGGAGTGGCCTGCTTGGGTCACAAAGTAGGTGAGTGGCAGAGCTTGAAATGAGGAAAATAAATGCACAGCAAGTACACTGAGAGGCCTCAAGCAGCCGGCCTTCCCCAGTCAAGCTCCTGAGCCAGCTCCCTCAGGCAGGTGGCCTGCTGTCTCCTCTGGGCTTCCACAGTGCCTGCCCAGCCAGCGGCCCCCCCTCAGAGTCACCTCGCGGCGGTGGACGGCCATCTCCCTCTGTGGCCCGAGCGTGCTCTCGTTCGCTCATCAGATGAGGCTTTCCAAGAGCTCAGGATTCAAGGCCAGGGGTGTGGGTTTGAAGCCCGACTTTGAGTTCCTTTGTCCCACTCTGTGAGTTGAGACCATGAACCTCACCTTTACCTCTCGACGTAACTGTTGGGTGTTCGGATGAAATGGGGAGACGGTGCTTTACTGACGGTGAAGTGCTGTGGGAACCACCAGCTTCCCCGTCTCCTGGGGGAAAAGGGTCCTTCCACAAGCTTCACTGGCACTGAGAGACGTCAGGAAACAGGCAGCCAGCGGGGTCAATGACACAGCCAGACGTGGGTCCATTCAACTGCAAACGCACAGCCCAGATCCATCGGTTGGCAGATGAGGAGACAGGTCCTGAGAGCAGCAGTGACTTGTCCAAGGTCACACAAGAGTAGAACCTAGCCCCCTGGCTCCCAGCCCTGCCCTCCCTGCCCCAGGCCACAGGGGTCAGCTGAGGTCCACCACCCGGCCCGAGGGTGGGTGCAGCTGCAGCACAGTCCGTGACCGCCTGCACGTCTCCAAGTTTCTCGGGGGCCATTCTTCAGGGGCTCACTGAGGCGAGGCCACACTTCCCCTCTGGCGGCTTCCTGTTTTGGCCAAACAATGACTCTTGCCGGGACCTGGTGCCAGCTGGCTGCAGCTGTTGCCAAGACCCTGATTCTTACACGCAGAGAGGGGAGACCTCGGCCCCAGGGATCAGCTGCTGGCCTCCCCAGGCCATGACCCCACACTCAGATGTGGCCTTTGGGACCCACTGGATTCAGTAATCCCTTCATGTACCGGTCACACACATGTGAGCACCTTCTGTTTGCCAGGCTCAGTCTGAGTACCCCAAACACAGAGATGCAGAGGGCGAGAGTTTAGCCATTCTATGTTCATTCTCTGTCCATGCACGAGGAGGAGGAGATTGTGCTCAGTACCAGTCATGTGGCCATGAATAAGATACACCCCATACATCTGCTGACTGACTCATCTGCTCGTCTCCCAGTGTCTTGCAGGAGCTCAGAGCTGGTTGTGCCTGCCCATGCGGACTGGTGCATCCGGCTCCTTCCTGAAGGAATGTCTCAGGGCACATTGGGGAAGGGGAACCAATGGGTGTGGGTAAAAATAATAAAGATGAAAATTTTTATGATGAGTTTTTAAATAGGTGAGTGAATCAAGATTCAGATGTGTAGAGGGAGGGGGTGGAGCCTGGACCCTGACCCAGGTCCTCAGGCGCCGAGCGTTGCGCGCCAAGGAGCTGTAAAGCACACCTGATCCGACGTAAAGGTTGGGATGCTGTGAGTGCGCCTGCGTGTAAGTAGGGTGGGGGCGCCTGCTGATGAATAAAATATGTGGGTCGGGGGGAGCGACCAGGCCACGGAAGGCAAACATTGAGTGCTCTCTATGTGCCAGATGCCTAGGCCATTGTTATTTCCACTCTACAGATATGGAAAATGAAGAGGTGAAAAAACTTTCACCCAAACCCCACATGGGCGCTGGCAGTCTGCCCCACATCTGTCCTCTGTCCCACTCTGCATCCTGGAAGGCTGACTTCTGTGGATGCATTGCCTTTCTGTTAGGTTCGGTCAATGGGAGGCTGTGGCAGGAAACCAGCAAGAGAGGAGAGAAGGGTCAAAGCATTCGGTCCCCCCCGCTCCTCCCTGCGGGGCCACCATGCCGGTAGCCGCTACATTCTGAGGTCATGCTCCAAGGACCAGCCTGGCCCCGGAACGAACACACCATTGCTGTCTCTGGACCCTGCGGGCCTAGGCAGGTAACCGTGTCCTACCGCTGCTGGTCCGGGGGCTCCTCACTCTCCGTTGGTTCTCTTCACTGTGCCCATCTTTCCGTTCAGCTCTCTTCAGCCCCTCACCGTGAGAGGTCCTGTTTCCTGCTGGAATCCTAGCCAGGACTCAGCTGGACCCGTCCCCCACCTTGCTGCCTTACTCCCTGTGTCCATTGGGATGCCCCCCAGCTCCCCATCCACACCCGCCTGAGACAGGGCAGCGACTTGGCAAAGTTTGCTTTGCCCTGGGCGTCCTGAATAGTTTGGGGGCTGGTGCTGCTGTGAAGACAATGAAAGGAAAGTTTCCAAAGACCGGGACCTCCACATCTCCCATCTCCTGGGACAGGCTGGATCTCCTGGGCTCGGGGCCTGGGAGAAGCACAGTGTTCTGCTTGGAAGGGTGGGGGAGGGGTAAGTCTTAGGAGAGTAGCAATCTGGACCCAGGTTTGTCTGCTTCCACCTCCAAGGTGGGGGTGAAGAAGGTGCCAGAGACAGGGGGGAGAAGCAGCAGAGGCCCTTCCTGCTGAGCTGCAGGACCCTTAGGAGTCACCCAAAGCAACCGTTTGGTTCAGCAGCAGAAACAGGCCCAGGAGTGAAGGTCATGACCGAGGTCACTAGGTAGGTGACCCTCAAGTCTGCTTCAAGCCCAGCGTCGCCCCTGAGCACCACACACAGAACTCCACATGCTCCAGAGACCTTTGTGACCCAGGAGGACTGTGCCCAACACGCCCCCTTCCTCCTTACTCTTCCCCACATCCCTCCGTCGGGAAAGACACGAGAACCCTGGAGTCAGCCCTGGCGGTCTCTCTCCCACCTCTCTCTGCCCCCAGCGCCTTACTGTATCCAGCTCCTCACCAAGTCCAGCGGCTCCACTTTCTCAGCTTCCCTGGCCTCTGTCATCTTCTCTCCAGGCTGTCCCCACTTCCCTGGTCTGGGCCTCGAATCTACACACAGTCACGACAATGACCTCCTCGCTGGTCTCCCTGACCCCAGTCTTGCTGCCGCCAATCCATCTCCATTTAGTCTTTCAGAAATACAAATAGAAGCATGTCTCTTCTGTGCTGAAATGGAGCCCAAACTCACTAACCTCGGTGACATGTCCAGGCCTCCCTCTCCAGCTCCACCTCTACAGCAAACGATGGTCCGTATCCACTCGCCTGCACTGGCTTCTTCACGCGTGGCTCTGCATCCATTCAGAGTGGCCGCCTTGGAAAGGGTTCCTTCTCATTCCCACCAAAGCCTGCATTGCTCCCTTAGTTTGGGTTCCTCCAACACCAAGGCCTTGGGGCGAGTAGTGTACTGAGGAGGTGACCCCCGGAAGAGGGGGACGGGAGCGGGAGAGTGAGTCATGGAAGGAAGAAAAGCCCATGCCAGGGTGCGTTATATTAGTCTCCACAGTGGGCGACAGGCCCTTCCATTCCAACAGGACCCTGCCAGGCCCACAGACACCTCCCAGAAGCGTCGCCTGCAGGCTGGGAGTCCACCTGCTGACTCCCGTCCTGTCCGGGGAGAGCCTTCGATCTTCTCGGCTGCATTGCCTGCCCCAGCAAGCAGCTGTGATAGTGAAGAACCTGCAGCCACGCAGAAGCCCACGCAGAAGCCCGTGGCTCAAGCTTGTGGTAAAACTGGCCATGGGAAGTGATCTCTGGCCGAAATCAGATGTACAGTTGCTTCGGAGGCGGCTGCACAGAAATATTTCTCACTCCCCCGGTGCCTCTGGCTTGTTGGAGCTCAGCTGCCCTCGAGGCGCCCACGCTGCAGCAGAGGAGGCTGTGGTCAGAGTGCGCTGGAGGCCCTCTGGGAGGAGCTCGGCTGTCAGACTTTCTGAGTTCGCGTCCCACTTCAGCTGGTGCCTGCTGGGGCACCCCGAACAAGCACGTCACACTCAACAGTAAAATAGGGACAATGATTTCTACCATACAAGCTGTTTCTGAGAATCCAACGCACCCTTGGGAATGAACGTATAAAGCAGTCTGATGCCAAATGTGGTGTTATGTATTTTTTTCTTCCCTCATGAAGCCACCGCCCCAGACTCCTCCTCACTCTGCTCCCTCGGCCGGGAGTACCCCCTCTCCTCCATGCCACGGGTTTAGACTACGCTACCCAGAAACCCTGGCCTCCTGGGGGCAGTGCTGGTTGGACCTTGTCCTGGCTTTGGGCCAGCACATTTGCCACCCCCTCCCCCACTCTGCTGCGTAGAGCAGAACTAGCTTTTGTGGGAACACAGAAGATTTGACCGTGCATACCACACAGAGATAGCTTATTTTTTTAAATCCCATGAGCTGTTTCTGTTTTTTTTTCCTTCCCCCAAGTCCCTCCCCTGACCCAGCTGCCACTCTCACACAGCTGAGTTTAGCTTGAACTAGCACCGTCAGCTCCGGTCTTCCACGATCATCCCTGTCCTTTGGGTTCTGGCCACTACTCACCTGTTATTGGTTGAATTTTGTCACACTCCACCCAAAAACCTTACGTTGAAGTCCAAATCCCCAGCAACTCAGAGTATGACCTTACTTGGAAATGGGGCCATGGCAGATGCTAACTCGCTAAGACGAGACCGTGTTGAAGTAGGGTGGGCCCCTCCTCCAAACCGACTGGTGTCCTAATAAAAAGGGGAAATGTGGGCACAGAGACACAGACACAGGGACGGCGCCACGTGACGAATGGAATCGTGTGGCATGAGCCAGGGAGCCACCAGAAGCCAAGAACAGGCCTGGAACGGACCCTCCCCTCCCTCCGTTCCTCCCCCCCCAGCCATGCCGACACCTCGGTCTGGAACCTCCAGCCTCCGGGACCGAGACAACATCCTTCTGTGGTTTTAAGTTCCCACCCCTACCCCAGTTTGTAGACCATCGTTCTGGCAGTCCTAGCAAAGTAATACACTACTGACCAGAGCAACTTCTTTTGCTGCAAATATCATTTTCCTATCCCTCCCTTCTAATTCAACCTTTGTGTCTCTGCGTGTTTACCTTTCTCCCCTCCCTCATGGACTGTGAGCCCCTTGGAGACAGGTCCTGGGTCATCCTCACTGTTGCCGCTTCCGGGCCCCGCACGGTGCCTGGCCCATAGGAGCCATTCAGCAAAGGTTTGCAGAAGACTCCTTAAAAGAGGTAGCGTCGATGCCCTTGCAGGGTGGCCCGGTTTGGACGGGAAGAGCTGTGGGGGAGGGCGTTCCGGGAGGAGAGCAGCACGAGCAAAGGCACCGTGGCAGAAAAGGGCAGCGCAGGGGTGAGTGCACACCCACAGTGGGCTGGGCTGTGGGATCCGGCAGGGGTGAAGGCAGGGTGGGACAGAGGTGGGGAAACTCGGATGTTGTCAGTGTTTCAGGGAAGGTATTTAGTGGGGTAGGTGGCGAGGAGCCATGGGAAGGAGGTCGAAAAACAGCAGGGTGTGGGAAGCTTATTCAGCCACAGAACAGACTGAAGCAGGGAGACCAGGAGGTCTGCGGCTGAGGCCGCAATCCGGGTGGGAGGCACTGCCAGTCCGAACCCTCAGGGACGTGAGGATGGAGAGATGAGAGACATTTAGGAGGAAGAAAGGCCAGCCAGCCTGGTTTCTGATTTGTAGGGATTTTCCCCTACGAGGTGCCAGCCTCCAAGCTCCTCCTCCTTCTGAAGATGCCACACTGAGAATTTCCGTGATGTCTATAGTGACATATAAATCACTCCACCCCCATCGCCTCTCTGACAGCTGTCAGTCTTGGTGAGAGAGCCAAAAAACCAAGCCACTTCCACCCCAGGCTCTTGAGGTTTCTGGTCACAGTTCAAAATGTCAATTCATGGAAGCAGATGATTCTTTCACCTTTTTAAATATCATCCTTATCACTCGGAAATAAATAAGTTAACTGTATTATAAAAACTCTAAAAATAAGTAGAAGGTGAAAATTGAACTCAGTTAAAAGGACCCTGGATAATCCCTTCAGTGGAAGGACCTGGAACAGTGAAAATTCAAAAGACAAAGGTTACATTGTATAATTTTCTTTACCTTTTGACTGTCGTCTCCTTTTCCCTGGAGCACCGAAGGCCATGGTCTAGTTCAAAGTGGGTAAGAGGGCAGAGCTTGGAGGTGGTAGGTCGCTGGGTCAAATGCTTGCTGGGTACAGGTCCATTCTGTGGGTAAGTCAGAGAGGACAGTGAAAATCACCTGAAAGCTTCCCACTCTTTTCTTAGGCAAACATCCTCCTTTAGGTGTTTTTTTCCCCCTCGTGCATATTAAAAGCTATTCCCAATGGAGCATAAAGCACCTCCTGATGTAGTGACCTGGGAAAGACACATCACTTCTGTGGTATTTCTGCCAAAATGGCAGAACCTGGCGGAGGAAACATCAGACAAACTCACCTGGAAAACCAGGTCTGCAAAACTGGCCTAGATGCCGCTGATGCGTCGATGACCTGACAGACGATGAGGGACTAAGAACAGTCTCTGACTAAAGAGCACGGAAGAGACATGGCAACCAAGTAGAACACATGATTCTGGGTCAGAGCGGACATTGCTAGAAAGGACATTATTAAAGCATTCCGTGGAATGTGGATCTGGCTTGAGGATTCGATAATGGCAATGTTAAATTTCCTGAATTGATAACTGTCCTATGGTTGTGTAAGAGAATGGCTTTTTTTCCTTAGGAAATACATGTTGAGATATTTGGGGTAACGACGCAACATACTCTCAAATGGTTTTGGAAACGCGGGTGTATAGGGAGACAGAGAGTGACAAAGGAAAATGTTAATGATTGCTAACCGCTGGTGAGTCTGGGTGAAGGATGCTGGGAGTTCTTTGTACTGGTCTCGCAGTTCTTCCACCAGTTTGAAATTGTTTCCAAACTAAAAGTTAAGAAAAAAAAAATCCAGTTGAATTCAGTCTCTGGAAGAAAATATTTGCAAAAGACATATAGATAAAGGACTACTCTAGAAAAAGTCTATTAAAAATAACAAAAAATCGCCCTGGCTGGTGTGGCTCAGTGGATTGAGTATCAGATTGTGAAGCAAAGGGTCACTGGTTCAATTCCCAGTCAGGGCACATGCCTGGATTACAGGCCAGGCCCCCAGTAGGGGGCGTGTGAGCAGCAAGAACACATTGATGTTTCTCTCCTTCTCTTTAAAAAAAAAGAAAAAAAAATAGCAAAAAGTCTTCCGTTTCCTACCATACTCCTATGGAATGGAGTGAAAACAATAACAATACCAAGAGTTGGTGAGGGTGAGGAACCACTGAAAGTCTTGCACTTTGCTGATGGGAACTAAAAATAGAACAATCAAGTCGGAAGACCGTTTGGCAGTGTCTTTGAAAGTCAAACATACACGTGAAACAAGGCCCAACACTCCCCTCCCAGGTGTGGACCCAAGACGAATGAAAACTTACGTTCACACCAAAGCTTACTTGCATGTGAATGTTGTAGTAGTTTTATTTATAATTCCAGCCAGAAACCGGAAACAACTCAAATGTTTCTCAATAGGCGAAGGTTTGGCACACTGTGGTACATCCACTTGAGGAGTGGGCTACGATTCAGTAATCGGAAGGAACCCCAATTTTGTCAACACCATGGATGAATTTCAAGGGCATCGTACTAAGTGAAAGAGCTCAGACTCAGAAGTCTAGGTGCTGGGTGATTTCGTTTACACGCATTCTGTTGAGGGCAAAAAAACTACGGCAGAAAAACCGATCAGCGGTTGTTAAGGGTGGGGGCAGAGAAAGGAGTGGACTGCCGAGGGGCCCGAGAGAACTTTTCGAGGTGACGGAAATGTTTTGCATCTTGACTGTGGTGGTGGGCACACAACCGTACGTGTTTATCAAAACTCCCGGAAATGTGCACGAAGGGTGAATTTTACCAAATGGAAGTTACATCTCAAGTACACAACCGAACAAAGAAACTACAGCTCTCCACCAGACACAGTTCAGGAACCGTGTTAGGGAAGGGAAGGGCTGTCTCTTCTTTGCTCTGAGTCTTCATCTCTGAGTCCGGCTCGGGTTGATCGGGCTTCCGCACAAGGTAACAGGAAGTGACAGGTCTGTTGGGAACGGAATCACTGTAAGCAGGCATCAGACACCTCTGGGTGGCAGATGCCCAGACTTTGGCCCTTGACCTCATGAGGTAAACGGCTTTTTTTTTTTCGTTGTGGAGCCTTCTGTGTGGTCTCCTCCTGCTGGTTCCTGGGCTTAGGGGACATGCTCCTGGCTGACCACCTGTGCTTGCCCCTCCACTCCAACGAAGGGTCCTCCTGCAGGTGAAAGGCAGACTGCCGGGACAGGGATCTTTCGGGACAGCTCATGCCCAGCTACCTTGCACTGTGTCCAGTTGGTTTTCTTTTGGAAACATCCCTTTCTTTTGCTACCAAGCTCTGGAAGCACAGGCGGCTCCCACAGCAGCGCCAGCCCCACGTCAGGCTACCACCAGGGCAGCTCCCATAATCCTCTTTGCTCCAGACCTTTCCTTGGAAGAGGTGGTCCCGACTCTGCGTCCTCTAAGCTCCAGGAAAGCCCCAGTCACTTGGCTTGAGCTGTGTAGGGTGACGCGCAGCACTTGGACATCTGTCCTCACAGAAAGCCTCAGCACCGCCCTCCTCTGCCAGGTCAGTGCCGCCTGTGAGGTGGAGGTGGGTGACGGGGTGAGGACTTCAACCTCGCAGGCCTGCTGGGTTGGTCTGCTACCGCTTTTTTTTTTTTTTTTTTTTTAAGATTTTATTTATTTATTTTAGAGAGAGGGGAAAGGAGGGAGACAGAGAGGGAGAAAGAGCAATGTATGGTTGCCTCTCACATGGCCCTCACTGGGGACCCAGCCCGCAACCCAGGCATGTGCCCTGACTGGGAATCGAACCGGGACCCTTTGGTTCCCAGCCCGTGCTCAATCCACTGAGCTACACCAGCCAGGGCTGCTGCCACTTTTTGAGGTTCTGGGGGAAAGTAGCAATTCTAAGACAGAAAAAGTCCCATTTAACATCTTATTACACACACCTAACGTTGTTTTAACAAAACTGGGATCTTTTACATATTTTATAACCTCCGTTTTTACTTCATATTATGTTCTAAGCATCTTTCTATGTTAGTAAAGCTTTCCATGTTGATTTACTATAACAAACCCTGATGCAGTTTAAGTTGTTTCTAATTTTAGATTACTATTAATAACTCCATCACTGGGTTAATTTATGTGAAGCTGATGAAGCTTTAGCTGTAGGGTCCCTCACTTCCTCAGGACCTATCCAAGTGCCCAAGGAGAGTCTAGTAATTTTATAGTCACGATTTCGTCTTCTTTTTGTAAGAGGGGCCCTCTAAATTGCATAAGCTGCAGGGCCCACAGAAGCTGGATGTGCCCTCGGCTATGATAAACAGCCTCACGCCCAATTTTTCTTTGGCTGCACCTTTATTTCCTTAGGATAAACTCCTGGAAGCAGAATTGCTACATTAAAGCAAATGCACATTTTTAAGATTCTTGGAATGTATTGGCCAAAGAGCCCTCCAGAAAAGTGATCTAACTTGCACCTCAACCCTGCCCCAGACGAGAACATCCAAGACTGGGGCCATGTCTGTGGGTTTGTGTTTCTTTGTTATTGAGGTTCAGCTGTACCTGCCATTAGCACCTTTTCCCCAAAACAGGGATCTTGACCTGACCATGGGCAGAATACTTAGGGTCTGGGAACTTGGATGAGAAAAATAATTACATCTTTATTTTCATCATCAGCCTCCAATTAAAATGTAATAGCTCTTTCCATCATTAATGTAGGCCGCAAGTCCCCACGGCATTGCCCGTCCCTGAGACACTGGCCGGCCCGCCACCCACAGAAATCACAGGTGTTTCACGCCTGGGTACAGCTGCTGCAGGGCTCCCAAAACATTGCTCGTGCATATCACTGCTTCAAAATTACAATAGTTATGAGACCTGCCACTAGATCTCAGTATTTAATGTGTTAATTAAAAAAATCTATTACCAAATCACAATTATTTTTAAATATTTTTATAATTGCAGTCAATATCATTGATTTCCTTTGCAATCATATGTGTTGTTTGTTTTACAACTTTGAAAACCTTCTTCTGAGACGGGGCACACAGGCTTCTTTAGATGGCCAAGGCCACAGCCCAAGGAAGGTCAGACCCTTAACGTATGGGACTCTGATCTTACACGTGTGAAACGCACACCATACAGAAGGAAAGAAATGAGACTTTCATGACCCCTGCCAGAAGCCAGGCGCTGTGTCAGGTGCAGGGGTACAGAAGGACGGGATGGCCCCTTGCCCTTGAGAAGCTCACCATCTCGGAGGGACATGGAATTTCACAGCTCCTGCCACTCACTGTCCTGCGGGCTAGGGGCCCAGGTTTTTCGATTTTCAAGAATTTGAAGAAAAATCAGAAATCCAGACTTTTATATGTTCCCATATAAAACAACTCTTCCAGTTTTTAAAGGTTGGCAGCTAATCCAGATTTATGTAAACCACCATGTGGGCCAAACAAAGCATGCCTGAAAGCGAAGTGGGCCCACAGGCCAGTGGTTTTTAACCTCTGCCCTAGAAGGAGAACAGAATCCCAGATAGGATGGAACAAATCCACTCTGGGGAGCAGAGCAGCAGGGATTCTGAGCCGCACCCACACCTCCACTCTGCTCCTGCAAACCAAGGAGATGGGACTGCAGCCCCGGGCGCAGGAAGAGAGGAGGTGGGAGAAGGGGCCTTTTGGTGGGCAGTGGGGGCGCCTGCAACCCGGCCACAGGCTGGGCCAGGCCAGGCCTGGGTGGGAGCAGGTGCTACTCTGGTGATGACGATGAGGCTGTTAAAAGATTGCATACCTAGAAAAACCCAAGCCTCTAGCAGAGAAACAAAAACCAAAAATAAATGCAAAAAAACCCTCAAAGAAATGAATTTTAAAAAACCAACTTGAAATAAGAAAAATCAATCAGGTTATTGGATACAAGATAAATATACAAAAAGCCAATTGCTTTTCTTTATTTTGACAATAAACACATAGAAATGGAAAAGATACTTTCATAAGTTGCTTGTGGGAATGTAAAACATTACTGTCTTCTGGAAAGGTAAGCTTTATTAAAATTATACGTAATATATATAATATCTGTCCATTGACCTGGAGTCCCACTTGTAATGACTTACCTGACAGACATACAAGTCCGAGAGACCATGGGCATATGAATGAGGATATTTCTGCAGCATGTTTATAGTTTCAAGAAAATACGACAAAGTCCATGCTCATCAATTGGTGAGTGGCTGCTCAGATTACAGAATACTCGCACTATGGAGTATTGTATACTATCAGAAATGAACCAGAGCTATGTCAGTTTGTTTGGGGGGTTTCCTTGAAGTGTTGTTGAGTAAAAGAAGAAGGAGGCAGAAAAATGTGCATATTATCTCATCTTTATAAAAGACTGATATATCCATGTGTATCCGCATGTAATTTAAATGTCTGTCCGTGATTACTTGATTGTGGAGAAAACATAGAGGTTAGATATGAGAATGTTAATAAGTTACCTGGGGTGAAAGAACAGGAGGGGTGCAAGCCGACATGGGTGATCGAGAAATGGAGGAGGGAGCCACACCCATCCTCCATGCCGCGCCCCCCTTAAAATTTAAAAGCAAGGGCCTTTGGACCTAGACCGTCTTAGCTTGCAGACTAGTTAACTCCGTACCCTTACAATGATGGACTCCCAAGAGCCTTGCATATTTTTCTCTATGATTCTAAAATGGGCAGCCAAGTCACTCAGGAGGGGGAAGGGCTGTGAGGGTCCCAGTGTAAGGGGCTGTTTTCAGTGCATGAAAATGAACCTCAGGGTCTAGAGTGTTTCATTTTCTCTCCCCAAGCATTTAGGCAAATCCATGGGAGTGAGGGGGAAAGGGTAGAAGGAATGTTGATTCACTCACCCACTCACCCAAGCCCTCCTGCAGTCTGAGCTCCAGATGCCACCCTCCGAGAGGACTTCTGTGAGTCCACCCACCTCAGTTCCGGCTTCCTATTATTTCCTCTCGTGGTTCTCATCATAATTTGCCATTTTGTCTTTATTTGAGTGTGTGTGTGTGTGTGTGTGTAATGCTTCTTTCCCCAATAAGCTGAGCTCTGCAGGCAGAGGGACCTTGTGTGCACAGCAGCCAGCATGGTTTGTAGCAGGGCCTTAAGGAATTTCCGTTAAATTCAGTAATTCACTTGCTTATTCTCTTTTTCACTGACTCACTCTTTTATTCACTCCTCTATTCATTTAGTTCCTTATTGATTCCAGAAACATGTGCTATTGCTGAATGAGTTCTCCCCCAACCTAAGTCTTCCATTTTCTAGGGTGGCTGTTTGGGAGGAGGTGGGAGTGGGGACGTAACTGCAGAATTCCAGGACTCAGCATCCAGAGCTTGGGAGAGGAGGATGAGTCCAAGTTCTCCAGAAAAGGTCAGGAAATCCCAGAAGGCAAGAAGGCCAAAGCAGAAGGTGCTATAGGACCAAGGAGGACAAAGCTGGGCATAAGCATACTCTTCTCTTCCTGACCCTGGACGGCCTCCTCCCACTGCCCAACTCGCTCAGGCATTTGCTCTGTCTGGAAGAGCCTCTTCCCATCTTCACATGCTGAAATCCTACCCTTCCTTGCAGGGCGAGCCCAGATGTCCTCAATGTCTACCTCACTCCTCCAGCTGGAAGGCCACTCCCTGCTGCAAACAAATCCCTAGCACAAAATCTGGACCTCCCTCACAGCCTGCCCACTTCCTGCCTGTGCTGCGGTGTGGGCCCTCCCCCCACCCGCAGGCAGAGGCTCTGTCTGACTTTCCCAGGGATCCCACCAGGACCCAGCACACAGGGGATGCTCAAGCTGTTCTGGCTGCTGTGTGTGTGTGGGGGGGGGGCAGTGGTTATGACCCCATTTTACGGATGGGGAAATGGAGGCACAGACAAGTGGCTTGACTTGCTTTTGCCCCCAAAACAAAGCCGTGGCAGAGGCCAGACTCAAGCCTGCATATCTGATCCCACAGGCAGGGCTCTTTCCAGGGCAGCTTGGTGGGAGGTGGGAGCTGGGTGGGTGGAGTGGGAGCTGGGTCCTGAGAACCAGCAGGCCAGAGTGCTTTGGAGTTGGAGTGGCCAAGTTCAGGGAAAGCACAGCTGGGGAGGAGCCAAGGTATTTATTATGGTTGGTCTCCAGCTCCAAACAGAGCTGATGGATGGAGCTGCTCCAGTTCCTATAAACAGCTCGGACCTCCTCCCCTCCATCCGACCCAGCTTCCAGCCACCACAGCCCCAACTGCTTCCAGTAAGGTGGGGGAGGGGAGAGAGAGGACCAAGGGAGGTAAGGAGAAGAGAGTGTGGGGAGGGGAAAGGGAAGATAAGACAGGGTCACAGAGGCAAGAAGAAACTGGAGGGAAGTAGAAGGAGGTGAGAGAGGTTTGTTTCTCCGCCACACCCCTGGCCACTGCTGCTTCTGGGCAGCGCACGCCCTGAACTCCCTCAGTACCCTCTGTGTACCCTGGGTCTGTCTGAGAAGCTGCCACCCCATACTCTGTCTGAGGGCCAGTCGTAATCAACTTTTTAAGTCTTGGAGAGCAAAGGCCATCTTTTCAGGAAATCTGTTCTGACCTCACCTTCTGCATTGGCTCATGGGTCCCAGGGACACAGAAAGGACACTGGTAGGACTTCCAGGAGCTCCCTCCCTGCCTGGTGGCAGATCGGGCAGATATCCCAATGGCTTTGGACCAGGGCAGTCCTGGGCTTTGGGCATCTGGAGGAGGGAAATCAGGGCAGTCTCCCCAGAGGAGGTGATGCAGACAGTGGAAAAAGGAGGAGTTTGGCATGTGGAGTCTAGGTGGGTGAGACGTTTCAGGTGCAGGAAGCGGGAGAGAGCCTGGTGTTGGGGAGGGTCAGGAGGCAGGGCACCTAATGCTTGAGCTCACTGGCTCTGGAGTTGGGCCAACCTGGGCCTAAGTCTCAGCTCTGACACTCTCCAGTTGTGGGATCTTGAGTCTCAGTTTCTCTAAAATGAGGAAGATAATAATAGAAATCTCTTCAGAGATCATTAGAATTACATACGACATACATCCAGTGCTCAGAGCAGGGCTCAGAAGTGCTCAGTAACGGTCAGCTCTGAATGCCAGGTGAAAGATGGCCAGAGAGAGATGGGTCTGGACGTCCTCGGACACCTGGCCTCAGAGCTGCCTACAGGACAGGGGCCCAGGGAGCAGGCAGTAGATCCCGGGTCCTATGCAATGTGTCAGCACAGGGGACTGAGAAAGCCAGGAAGCTTTGGGCCATGGGCGCCGCCCACCTCCCCTCCCACCTGGCCTGCAAGCCTGGTGCCTGCAGGCCCTGTGCCTCCTGGAATGCAGGAACAGCTCACCGAGTGAAATGAGCCCGGTGACCTGGCACCGCAGGCTGTCTGTGACGGGGCCTCCCCTCTCCCTGGCAGTTGCCGGATGCTCTGATGACCGTAGTTGGCAGCTATGTCCATGTTTGGCTGAAAACAGGAATTTCTGCCTCACTGGGGGTCTTGACCAGATGAGCAAACACCCCTGTTTGCCAGGAAAAGGGGTCAGGGGCCTGACAGGCTCCTGGCTGGATGGGAGGTCCGCAGGGCACTGGGCTGAGCTCAGCCCCTGCAACTGCCTTCCCTTAGGCCTTCATTGAGCAGCTAGTGTCATTAGGGTGTGGATTCATGTGCCCTCTCACTGCCCAGCCCCATCCGTGAAATAGGCATTTAAAATGTTCCTTTCGAGAGTAGGAGCTGGGAGCAGGAGTTGGGAGGTGAGAAGTCACAGACCAGAGAAGAAGCTGGGTCGGAGAAATCTCCAAGCTGCTTGGGAGGGGGAGGGGGCATCATTAACCTGGAACTTGGGGAGAGGAGGCTGGTATCTGCAAAGGGGGCAGTGTCTGTGCCTCAGACAACTGAGAAGGGGAGGTGGGGCCACACGAAGACAAGCACAGGGGGGCTGCAAAGTGGGGGACAGAGGAGAGCCACTCCATGCTCTCTAGAATCTGCCTCTGAGCCCCTTGCCTGTCCCCCATCCCAAGTGAGGAGGCTCTTGTCCCCTCCCCTAGAACTCACAGCCCACACCCTCACTCTCCAACTCCTTTCCGGGGAACCGGGAGTGCTTCGTCTGGACCCTCCTGGCCCTTCTTCCAAGGTCAACCTTGAACTGCAGCCCAGCTGCTCACTCTCAATTCTCCAGCCCCTGGGAGAACTTTAGTTCCCTAGCTTGGGAGGCTTTGGAGTACCAGGGTGTCATGACTGAATGCTCAGAAGGAGCTGGGGCTGGAGACAGAGCTGCGGGCATCATCAGAGCAATGGGGTGACTATGGCAACGAGGGCAATGACACTGCCAAGGGGAGAAGGTCTGGGACAGGAGTCCTGGTAGTCACCATTCTGATGGTTCAGGGCAGATGAGCGCACGGCGGAGCCCAGACAGGAGGGGCCTGAGAGGAAGGCGAACACCGGTGTGGGTCCTAGATGCGGGGAGAGTGTGCCAAGGAGGGGCCGGGTGATGGGGAGGGCAGGAGTGAGGGGGCCCCCCCACAGCAGAGAGGTCAAAGGGGTAGAGACTGAAAAGTGCACTGATTCAGCAAAGGACACTCTTGGTGACCTTTGTCAGAGCAGTGTGCGTTCTGAGGGGCTGAAGGTAGCCTAGGTGGGTTGAGAATGGAGGGGAGGGAGGGGAAGATACTTCACCAAGAAGTTTAAAGTTTTATTCATTCATTTATTTATTAGAGAGGAGAGAAGGGAAGGGAGGGAGAAAGAGAAGGGGAGAAGCATCGATGTGGGAGAGAAACATCAATTGCTTCTCACACGCCCCGAACCAGGGACCTGGCCTGCAACTCAGGCATGTGCCCTGACCAGAAACTGAACCAGCGACCTTTCTGTTTGCGGGACAACACCCAACCCCCGGAGCCACACCAGTTAGGGCATACTTTATCAAGAAGTTTATTCATGAAGTAGGAGGAGAGGAAGGCGGTTTAAGGATCTTTCACTCTTTTTAAGATGGGCACGACTTGAGCACAGTTGAGGTCTAAGAAGAAGAAGCGACTGGAGAGGAAGGGCTGAGGAGAGAGGAATGCGAGGGAGCAAATGAGAGAGGAGGGGCGAGGACCTGAGGGAGGGGCAGAAGGGGTGAGCACAGAGAAAGGACCAGCTGTGAACTGCTGACTGCCGCTGCTTCCTCAGCGATGGGGCAGCGAGCAGGGTTTGTTGAATGTGCAGGGATGTGACTGGGGCGGAGGCCCCGAGGTCCAGGGTGGAGGTGACCCAGAACCTCAGTCTCCCACCTGCAGGTCCCAGCCTGTCCCCCCAGAACTGCCTCATGGGGTTCAGAGACCACAATGGGGGAGAAGAGGGCAGGGTTCGAGTAGATGCGATGGTGCCGAATACCCAAAGCAAGGAGGAGGCTGGCAGACCGCACTATTTCTCCAAAATGACTCTTTAATACATTCATGTGGGTTATACGAAGAGCTGGCCCCGAGGCCTGGGCGGTGGCCTGGCCCCTGGGAGGTGAGAGCAGCATTATGTAGTGTTTCCAAAGACCAGGCATGGAGGGCCCACGCCTGCGGAAGAGTGTTTGTGTGCAGCAAGCACCTGCAGTCACGGTCCCAACCAGGACGGGGTCCCCTGAGCCGCCCCTAAGTCCCCCGGGGCCCCAGGTGGGGCCAGGACCCCAAGTTCCAGCCCTGGCTCTGCCATTGACTCCCTGAGTCCTTGACCCTCTCTGGGCCTCAGTTTTCTTGTCTGCAAAATGGGGCAGAGAGGGCGGAATGTTCATTGTCTCACACTTTGCCCAGCGCAGGTGGGAGGTGGAGACCACAGCACAGGGTCCCGAGCGGATCCCGGAGCCTCCCTTCCGGACAGCCCATGGCTGCATGGGTGCGAGGGGCGGGGTGTTAGATCTGGAGGGGTTTTTAACCATTTTTCCAAGGGGAGAACATTCCTGCATGATCAGGACCAGAAAGAGTGTTTGGAGCCAATGTTATCTTGTGATGTGACAGCTGAGAGAGAAGGAAACCACTCAGGCCCCCCCTGCCCCCCCCCACACATACCTCTAAAGAGGTCTGAATCTACCTTTTTCCCGCAGGCTCTGCCACTGACTTGTACATCTCTGAGCGAGCCCTTTCCTCTTCCTTAGCCTCAGTTTCCCTATCTGTACACTGGGGAGGTGGGACTCAGTCCTCTTACGCTCTCGGCCATGCTCATTGGACAATGGGAATGAGGGAATGCAAGAGTAAAAAGAGAAAAAGGAGAATCCACATCCATCTGCAAAGGAGGGAATGAGGGAAACTGAGGCAGAGGAGGAGGAGAGGGCCTGCGGCCGCCAGGCTTCCCTCTGCCTGCCTAGGTGAGGAGGGAGAGGAGTGGGTGGGGATGGAAGGCACAGGATGCCCCCAGGCCCTGTGGGGGGGGGCACTTCCTGTCCACCTGAGGGCCTGCAGCCCTGGAAGTGTGAAAGCTCCACCCCTGGAGTCAGGATGATGTGAGTCCGCATCTCAGTGATGACGTTTCCTAGTGAGGACAATGGGACTAAAGACCAACCTCAGACAGTTATCATAAAGAAGCAGCTGCAGGCTCGGGTTCGTTACAGCTGCCAAGCCTGGTGCAAAACAGAACGGGAGACCTAAGGCTCAAAGTCCTCTCCCCCCAACCAGGGCGGGGCTGGGATGCAGCAGGGAGGGGGGCTAGGCCAGTGTGTGGGCCAGTGTGCGCAACACCAGGGTGCCAGGTGGGGAAAGAGCCTGTCCAGTGCTGGCCAGAGCCCCGGGCGACAGCCTCGCAACCCGACCTGCTGGAGCCGCCCCGGCCTGCGTGACCGTGCCGGATCCAAGACGTAGGAGTGTGGCTCCAGTTCTCTTCCCGGTGCAACTTCTTCATGCTCCAGAGAAGCTGAAAATCATTATCAGAAGATATGACAAAGTCTTCTTGGAAAGAGCTCAGACAGATCCTCTTGGTCTTTCCCCTCCCTGGCCCTGGCCTGGCAGGGGCAGGCCGCTGCTGAGCTTCAGAGGCCTGGGCTCTCCTCTCGGTGTGGTCGCTACAGGGCTCTGCGACGCCCTCCCCACCCAGACGGGGAGATGCTCGAGGACAGGGAAGTGTCTCCTTCACCGGTGTCCCCGGTGCTGAGAGCAGGGTGCGGCACAAAACAGATGTCTGGCAGTGATTTGTTGATTTGATGGGTGAACCTCCTGCTTTGTCACTCCCAGTACCGCTCAGCTTCCAGCTTCCAGCTTCCACAGCTGGACCACATGTGTGGTCTGGGAGGTGGGTCACCTACCGATGCAGCAGGAGGCAGAGAAAGGAACCCTGGGCTGGGGTTTAGAGAACAGGGTTCTGGGACCCTGGCCCACTGTGTGACCTTGGGTCAGACCTCACCCTTTTCTGTGCCTCCAGCTCCCTCACTGACCTGGAAGGGTGTCCCGGCTGAGGTGATCTGCAGCCCGGCTTCTCTAGGCTTTGTACTGTTGGTTGAACTTCTGCTGGCGGACACAGCAACAGGTAGCCAGCATGATGAGGACAATGGCAGACACAAGTGCGAAGGTGAGGATGATGATGAGGTTGACATTCTTGAGCTCCCCCTTCTCACAATCCTCGGGACGCACGTGGCTAAGGAACACCTCCTCCTGGGAGCTGAAGCGGCAGATCAGGTCCTGGGTGGCGTCCATGTCCACACGGCCCTGGTGCAGCTGGGCCGCCAGCCAGCCGTTGCCGCAGCAGCTGAGCGGATTGCCCTGCAGGTAGAGGCGCCGGAGGCTGGTCTCCAGGCCGCCCATGGCGCTGCTCGGCAGCAGGCTGAAGCTGTTGTTCCTCAGGTCTAGCACCTCCAGGGACACGGCCTGCGTCCAGGCCGGCAGGCGGCTCAGGCGGTTCTCGGCCAGATTGAGCCGTTTGAGGCAGCGGAAGCAGGGCAAGTCTACCTGCAGGACCTCCAGCCCGTTGCCCTGCAGGGCCAGGGCCTCCAGGGAGGCCTCCAGGCCCGCCAAGGCCCCTGTGGCCACATCCAGCCCAGGGTTGGAAGACAGGTCCAGCTCGGTAAGTGGCGTGTGGAGGAAGGCACCGGCCCAGAGCGTCTCCATCTCGTTGTCCACCAAGTTTAGGACGCGGAGGGAGGAGATGTCAGAGAAGTCCACACAGCCCGAGGGCTCAGGCCCACCCAGCCCCCTACAGGGGCTGACCCGGTTCCCCTGCAGGTTGAGCCTCTGTAGGCTGGCCAGGCCAGCAAAGGTGTATGGCGGCAGGTCCCGCAGAGCATTGCCCTGTAGAAGCAGCGTCCGCAGCGACCCCAGGGCTCTGGTGCCCAGCTCCAGTGTCTCCAGCACATTGTGGCTGATGTCCAGGAGCATGAGGCAGGGCAGGGAGCCGGCACGCCGGGCCTCAAAGGCCGGTAAGCAGTTCCGGCTGAGGTTCAGGAAGCGCAGGGAGGTCAGGTGATCAAGAAATCCCTCGGGGACAAGCTCGATCTCGTTGTAGCTCAAGTCCAGGTTCAGGAGCTGGGAGAGGGAGTGGGTGCTGGCATTCCGGCTGGGGTTCGAGAGGGGCAAGGCCGACCAGCCCTCAGAAGGTGCATGGATGGCCTTGCTGCCCTGCGGCGGCCCCGCAGGGAGCCGAATGAGGTTGTTGGACGCGTTCAGGTAGATAAGTCTCGGGAGTGCAGCCAAGTCAGGGAGGTGCAGCAGCTTGTTTTCCCGCAGGTCCAGCCAGGTGAGCTGGTACCCGGCCTGGGGCTCTGGGGCCATCTGAAAGGCCTCGATACTGTTGCAGCTCAGGTCTAACACCCGCAGCTGCTGGAGGCTGAAGTCGGAGATGCAGGTGAGGGAGTTCCTGGAGAGGTTCAGGTGAGTCAGGCGGGGCGTGGCCTCGAAAGCACCATCCTCGATGTCCATTAGCACATTGCTGTGGAGGTCTAGCCCCTCGAGTGCAGGTGTGCCCCAGAAGGTCTGGCGGGCCAGGCGGGTCAGGCTGTTCTCCGCCAGCGTGAGGGTGCGCAGGGCGGGTGCCTCCCCCAGCAGCCGCTCCACCAGGCCACTGTACAGGCTGTTGCCAGACAGGTCCAGGGACTTCACATGCAGCAGGGGGCCCAGACCCCCGGTGCTCAGAGCCAGGCGGTTGTGGGCCAGGTTGAGGTGCTCCAGGTGGGACAGGGCCTGGAAGACGCCTGGCTGGAGGAAGCTGATCTCATTGGAGCTCAGGTCCAGGTGACGAAGTGCCGTGTAGTAGCCCAGGGGCAAGGTCAGGATGCTCCGAAGCTGGTTTCCAGACAGGTCGAGGGCCTCGATGTCCCGCGGGAGCACCGAGGGGACCTGGAGTAGGCCAAGGTACTGGCACAAGACCTCCTTGTTCACCTGTGGAGGGGGAGGCAGGGAGAGCAGCAGACATTACTGGTTGCAGTAGGACCTGAATCAGACCCGTGCCTCTGGGAAGGATGGCTTGACCCTCCCGTTCCTGCCCCTGGCTCTGGCACCCCGTACAGCCCGGGCATCGGGGATGGACCCAAGGAAGTTTGATGGGTAGACAGACAGAGAGGTGATAGTTAAAAGGACAAATGAACAAACAAAAAGCCTGTGCTAATTATTATCCCATTTCTCATCGAGAGTGACCCAGAGCTGGTGAGGAACAGAGCCGTGCTGGGACCCGGGCCTCCCGGTGGCACATCTGAGTTCCCTCTATGGGCCCAGGCAGTTACATTTACCCAGTGGTGTCACACTACACGAACCCCCTCGGGGGATATGTTTCCAAAAGGGAAAAACGCAATTTTCCCTCTTGTCATCCTTTTTGTCTTCTCACCTTCAGATCTCATTCAAGCCCTCCTTCCACGGTCACAGCCCTGAGTCCAGAGCCTGCTTCCTCAGCGACACTCCCCAGGAGTTTCCTCCTTTACGCTGCTGCTGCTGCCCACCCCCACCCCCGCCAGCGGCTTCGCTTCCCATGGACTAGTCCCTGGAGATGGGGTCAGGGTAAGAGGCGGGGGGAAGATGGCCAGGGTCCCAACCCACATTCTTTAATGACGAGGCTGCAATTTTGCTGTGTGAGCCTCATCAAGTCACATTATCACTCTGGTTTCTTACCCAGAACATAACTCATCCTTCCCCAGCACCTACTCTGCATTGTCTCATTGGATCTCCACAACCACGGGCCCATCAATGTGCTCACACCCATTGGAGAAACTCAAGCTCAGGGAGGGTAAGGGGTTCTAACAGCACCCCGCTGGTGAGGAACAGACCTGGGTTTTGAACCCAGGTCTCTTAATAACCAAATGCCCCACTTTTGTCCTTCTATCCCACGTGCCTGGTGGGGCCAGAATTCTCTCCATGTAAATGCAACCTTCCTCTCGTCTTTTCTAGCATAAGCAGGAACGCCAGCCTTTCTCTGCTTGTCTGACTTCTACCGCCACTCGGCTCGGGCCCACTCCTCCCCCAGCCCCTGTCTGCACTGACCCTTCTGACCAATCCACCAATCAAACGCCTGGCAACTGCTCAAAAATTCCACTCTGACAGTGCAGCCCTCTGCTTAAATCCCTCCAGGACAAACCCCAGGACTCTCTGCAGGGTTCAAAGCTGTTTGGCGCCTCTGATGAACTGTCCGCTCTCCTCCCAACCCACGCTGGCCCGGCCCGCACACAGTGACCATAGCTGACCACTGCCCATTGTGCCCTCCCAGTCCTACCTCTGGGCCTCCTCCTTGCTGTTCCCTGTGCTGGTTATGCCCTTCCCAACCAGAACTGCATGACAAACTCTGCATGCTGAGCTCCAGGGGTCTCCTCTACCAGGAAGCTTTCCCTGACTGCAAGCCAGGTCAGGACTTCCTCTAGGCTCTCCCAGTTTCTGTGCTTCTTCTCTCATAGCTTCGGCCCCTGCATTGTGGCTATCTGTGTGGGGACCTCTGGACAGTGAGCTCAGAGCAAATGGGGACAGGTGTGACTGATGTGGATGCCTCGGACCTGGCCCACAGAAGGTGCTTAGAAAATTTTTTTAATGAATGAAAGAGTCACAGACATCATCAGCTTAGTAGAGGTGTCAGGGATTGACTCAATCACCTCTCTAAAAGGAATGATCCATATATTCAGACTAAAATTAAAGACCATTAGAGCAAAACGGGTCCAGTTCACCCAATTCCCAGATGGGGAGAGCAGTTTCAAGATGACAGTGACCTGCAGGAGGTCACAGTGAGTCAGTGGCTAAGCCAGCAGGGCAGGAACACGAGCCTGGGGGTTCCCTTCCTGGCCCAGCTGTCGGCTTCCCCTCGAGGTCCCCAAGGTGAGGTTGGGGAGGAATGGACTGCCCTCCATCAGGCATCTGTGCACCTCTCCCTACTCTGTGCAGCGCGGTGACGAGCCTGCTCAGAGGCCCGGGACACTCCTGCAGTTGACCACCCTTGGAAACCAGAAACCTACCCCAGCCACCTTGGCAGCCCTGCCTCGCTCCTTGCCCCCTCCTCCCTCCCAACCTCTCAGCCAGCTGGGGCCACCAGGCACAGCCTCCTCATCCTGTGCTGGCTCCCGACCGTCCTGATAAAGAAGGAACAGCAGAAGGAACACAAACACAATGACTGTCTCTAACCGGAGCGCCGGCTGTGAGTCAGGCGTGTGCTGACGCACAGATCCCTGGCCTCACTGAATCTTCTAAGGCATATTTACCCCATTGTACCCCCTAAGGAAACTGGGGCTTGGTGGAGGGTGGCTGCCCCAGATCAGACAGTCAGAAGCCCAAAACTACCATTGCAAGTTCCTTTTCCTATTGGTGCTCGCCAAGTTCTGACCACTGGGCCCTCAGCTGGTTGAGCACCCAGACTGAGTCCTTCAGCACAGTAAATAGTACCAGCTGGCACCTCCTGGACATTTACTGTGTGTGTGTGTGGGGGGGGGCATTGTCCTATGCATCACGTGCTGTTCTACAGGTAAGCCTACACCCCATTTCACCTCTAGATACTCAAAGGCTCCCTGGGCCACCAGCCCCCGAGAGTTGAATCAGGGCGCGAAGCTGGCCAAGCCCAGAGCCTAAGCCTTGCTTTCTGGAAATCCTGGTGCCCAGGGCCCCTGTCAGAGGCCCAGAGGAGGCTGCCAGTGGGCAGTGCTGCCCTGGCCGCCCGGCTCTCCAGGTCAGTCCAGCGAGGGGCTCGCAGGCCAGGGCGGCTCTCAGCTCTGCTTTGCCAGGGCGCTGCCGCTGCCTGAGCCCCGAGCCCCAGCATGACCGACGTGCTCGGGAAGGAGGCTTGGGGGAACAAGCCCTTCGCCCAGTTCAGAGCTTCCCTGGACAGCCCTCTGCCCACTCTCTCTGGGATGCCAGGATGCCACTGCCCAGCTTTTTTTCATTTTCTTCTTTTTTGGAGGGAAATGGACTTGCCACCCATCTCCATTTTACCGCCTGTGCAGAGAAAGGAGACAGGGCAGTAAGGTCATGGGCAGCGGACGGCATCAGCTCTGGAGAGCTGGGTTCGAAATCTGCTCTGTTCCTTCCTGTCTGGAGAAACTGGTGGGCCGCATCCCTTCCTCAGCCGTGGCTTCCTCGGCTGAAAAGAGGGGTTCTGGGCGGAAGAAGAGGAGAGAAAGCCCTCAACGTGGTGCAGGCACCTTGCAAGCCCTCAGCTTGTGGCCATTTTGGTTTTATTACCCTTTAAAAAAAACCACAATTCCTTCTATGGTAGTCCAGAAAGCACTTTGATCTCATTTTTCCCCAACCCAAAGCTCACCCAGTTCCCCTTCCTGTTGGGTGGCCCGGGGCCCTCACTTCACTGAGCCTGTCTCCCCTGGTGGAGAGTGGGGCTGCATTCGGTGACACCCGAGGCCTCCTCTGCCTGTCATTCTGGGTCTGGGAACCCCAGAAGGGCTCTGAAGGGCAGGGAGTGAGGCGAGAGGAGCAGGACACTGAGCCCGGGGAAGGGGAAGGGCCCTGGCTGCCCGCATATCCAGCCTCCCGAAGCAGCTGCCCATTCTGCGTCAGAAGCTTCCAGTCCCGGGTCCAAGTGCAGCTGCCAGAGGGCCTGTCCCTGTCCCAGCACAAACTCCTGGGGTGACTGCCCAGCCTCACAAGTGGACCTAGGTGCTCCCTTTTCCCTGTACCCCACAGGGTGACCGTAACTTCAGGGCTAGGCTCCCTGGCTTGGGGCAGGAAAAGGGAACAAAGTGAATCAAACCTGGTCCCTGTCCTCAAGAAGTTCCTGGTCTAACAGGTGAGACAGCCTGGGGCCCATTTTTCAACTGCACTGTGAGCTCGACATCGAGATGGAGGAGAACCTGGGACTGTGGAAGCCCAGAAAAGGGAGCAAAGTGAACCAGGTCAGCCGGGGATCAGAAGGAGCTTCCTGAAGGAGGCAGCATTTGACCTGGGCGTAATGAGTGAGAGACCTCCCAGTAGGGATGTGGCGGGCGGGCCCAAGTCAAGGAGCCCAGTTAGGAAAGGGGGTTTGTCCCCAGGAAGGACCCAATCCAGAAAAGCCCTTCCCAGCTGGCCACCCTAAATTCTGCCTCACAGCTAGACCCACTGCCCTGTGAGAGCAGTTTGGGGGAGTGGAATCCAATACTGGTCCCTCTGGTCCTAGGTGAATGACCTTGGGCAAGTCACCTAACCTCTCTAGGCCTCAGCTTCCAACTCTGTAAAATGGGAATAATGGTACTTACCTGGCAAGATTAATAGTAAATAAGGTACTTAAACATTCTAGCAGGTGCTTATCGAATACAAGGTTTAAGTGCATTCCCTTTCCTCTTCTGACTCCTCTAACTTCTGGTTTCTGGGGCTGGGAAGGTAGAGCCCCCTAGGGCTGGGGGGTTGGGGGGGTGAAGTTTACCCTGCCTGGGCAGGGCTTCTTACCGTCTTACAGGGCACCTTGTCTCCATGTGGGGAGGTAGCCAGGCCCAGGGTCAGCCCCAGGGTCAGCACGGCCAGGAGCAGCAGGATCTGGTGGCTCATGGCTCTGCATAGGGCAGGGAGGAATGGGGAAGACTGTAAAACCTCAGGCTCCTTCCCACTGCCATGCCCCCCATCCTGTCTGTGCCTGCACTCGGGAACCCCAGACCACAGCTGCATCTGAAAATAAGGTGCAGTGAATGGGGCACCCTGTGAAGAGGATAGGAGAGTCCCATCACAAAGGGCCCTCCAATGCCAAGCCAAGGAGCTAGGAATTAGGCCATTTCCCCAATTTCATTTCCCCCAGCAATTTTTATTTAGAGAGAAGGGAAGGGAATGAGAAACAGAGGGAGAGAAACATCAGTGTGTGGTTGCCTCTTATGTACCCCAACTGGAGACCTGGCCTGCAACTCAGGCATGTGCCCTGACCAGGAATCGAACTGGCAACCCTTTTGATTCACAGGCCAGCACTCAACCACTGAGCCACACCAGCCAGGGCCCCAGCAAGAGTCTTTAAGCAGTGGGTGACATGGTCAGATTTGGGTTTCTGAAGACCCCACCTGGTGGAAGACATCTGGAGGGAGTCAGCAGGAGGCAGAGGGCCCTACAGGCCGCCCTGGGCTGACCTTGGGGCAGGTGAGTGGGGAGCCGGGCCTCTAACTCCATTTCTACCCAGGCTGCAAGCAGGTCGCCCCATCCTAGCTCCCCAGACCCCAAAAAGAATTCCTCAAACCCCCTCCTACCCTGGACTTTTATTTTGCCTATTTTCTTTTGATTTTCTGATTCTCAAGCCCCTGCCATTGTTTGAAGCCTGGGCCCAGAGCCTTGACAGGAAGCCCCACCGGGAGCTCTGCCCTGCCCCCAGCACTGTGGTTGTGAACTTCCCCAGGAGCAGGCTGCCAGGCCCTTTACTTTCACTGAAACCACTGCCAGTGCCAGGGCAGGGGGACACTCAGGCCTGCTGGGCCCGCCCTTGTCTCTGTGAGCAGTCAGGGTGAGGCTGAGGGGGAGTGTGGAGCCCCTCAGCGGGGTGGAATCCCAGGGCTGCTAGGGGCTCACTTGCTGAAGACCTGAGTCAAGTGCTAGGAATACACAGATGAATCTATCAATTTTATTCACTCATTCATTCCTTCACACTTTTACTGAATGCCTCCTCACATCAGGCTTTGTGCTGGGAGCTGGGGACACAAATAAGTGCACAGAAGTGACCATAGTACCTACGGAGCACTGAGAAGGGGGGACACATAAGTCCTCCAAGAGCCCTGGACTCAGAGTTACTTGCATCCGACTGTTCCCTCTCACTCCTCCGCTTACCTGCTCTGCGGCCTTATGCAAATCCCTTTACCTCTCTGAGCCTCAGTTTCCTTTTCTGAGATTAATGCCAACTTCAGCTCGTTTTGTTGAGGATCAAATGAGATACGTGCTATGAAAGGCCACGGAGCCTTTGTTATGCACCTATTCTCCCCGCCCCCTGTGTGTGTTATCACCTCGTTTAATCCTCACAGTAGTTCAATGACGGCCCTATGGTTACCGTTCCCATTTTACAGACAAGGAAACTGAGGCTCAGAGAGACTAAGAAACACATCAAGGTCTCACAGCCCACCAGTCTGGCTGCTGGGTCTGTGCCTTAACCTCTACCATCAGCTCTCCCACAGGTGCTTCATGAATGAGTGTTGAAGGGTGGCTCTGTGGGTGCTCTGGAAGAAGAGCCATCTGGAGGACCTTGGAGAGCTGGGCCTTACTGCCGAACCCACCAGTGTTTCTATAATGAATTTTAAATCCAGGTGGCTGCTGGGGTCCTTTGGTGTTCAAACGGTGGTCTTTTACACCCGGTCCCCTGGGCTCCCCTGGGCCGTGGGCCTCCGCCCCCACAGCTGCTCTCTTCTCACCTGCATTACAGGTCAGACCTTCACCGGAAATTTTGTTCTGCTGTTTAAAAAGCAGAACATCACCCGCCTCTGAAAGCTGGTGAACTCCGAATTGAGTGGAAACCCCTCAGTGGGGCCTTCGAGGCCCTTGGGAGTGTGCCGTGCCCAGCCAGTTCTTCTCCCCAACTTCGGTCTTCACCGCCCCCTCTCCCACTCTGGGTTCTGGAACCTCCTGTCTCCCTCAGTTCTCAGAGCCCCTTTACACTGCCCCAAACCTTCACTTCCTCTCTTAATTGTGCTGAGCACCTCCGCATCCTTTGGGTCTCAGCTGAGATGTCCCCTCCTCCAAGAAGCCTTCCCTGGTTCCCCAAGTCTGGGCTAGGTATTGGCTCTTCCTCGGGTTCCCACAGCCCCCAGGCTTCTGGTGAGCACGTCACTGAGCACTCTATGGTTTACCCGGTGGACATGCCCCTAGGGCAGGGGGGCTCATGCTCTCGGGGCGACACAGGTGAGGGCGGTTGCTCTCCTGAGCTCTCTCTCTTCACCTCCCCGCTACTCTCCTTTTCCCATCAGCGGCTTCTGCCTGCTCTCCCTGAGAAAAACCCCAGATCTGCCCACCTCCCTCCTCCATCGTTGCCGCAGACAGAGACGCCACCACGAGCCTGGGCCCCGACCACAACACCACCCTGCTCCCACCCTGACGCCCCGCAGTCTGTGCGACACAAAGCTGCCAGCGAGGCATTGTTAGATCAGAGATCCAATCGCGAATCTCACTGCTGACAAACCTCCAGTGTAATCCAGGCTTTACGCTGCCCCTCTCTGACCCCGTCTCCCGCTGGCCCGTCCCTCACCAAGTCCTAGCATTGGCCATTCTTCTCACCATGCCTCAGACACAGCAAGTGAGCGCCTCCCTCAGAGCCTCTGCCCTGCTGCCTCCTCCACCTGGAACGCTCTTCCCCAGACCCGCACGGGCTTTACAGTTTTCATCGCATTGATCATTTCCTGGTAATTAATTTTTTATTCCATGAGAACGGGGCTCCACGAAGTGGTGCTGTCTGATGAACAAACGGCAGGGCGAGGGGTAGGCGCTCTACCGAAGTGGGCTGCGGGGTCCGTGTGAGGTGAGCACAAGGAGGGCCTGGCTTAGCAGAGCCGGAAGGAATCGCTGCGCAAAGGGGCCCTCGTTTTCCCCTCCTCTGCCCCAAATCCCACCCCACCCCCAAGGGGGGCATCAGAGCATCCAGAAGCCACTGTCCCTGCACCGGTGGAACTCTGCGCTGGCATCTGACAGAAGAGGGTCCCTCAGCGGTGGCATCCATCAGCAGTGCCCAAAACAAAGTGTAGAATTTGAGGGCAACTCACTCTCAAGAGGGAGAACTGGGGTCTCTTAGATCCAGGCTCACAGCCAGACTTACTGCTGTCCCCAGCCTGTTCTCTGGGGCAAGTCCCTTAACCCTGCAGTGCCTCCGTGTCCCATCAGTAGGGCAAGGAGCCTGGCTCCCGTTCTGCCGCTGGCTACCCCAGCCATTGTGATGGTCAAGCTGAGAATGCCTGTGAAGGTGCCCTGGACACGCATTGTCTTTTTTGCTGGGCACACGCATTGTTCACAGGGCTGAACAGTCCAGGCGAGGTATGCTGAGAATGGAGGCCTCAGGCAGCAGATAAGAGGCCTAGGAAAAAGGAGGCAAGAGATAGGAGTCTGACTGGGAGAAGAACTGTCAAAGAATATCTCTGTGTGTGTGTGTGTGTGTGTGTGTGTGTGTGTGTGTGTGTGTGTGTGTGTGTGAGAGAGAGAGAGAGAGACAGACAGACAGACAGACAGACAGAGACAGAGAGAGACAGAGAGGCAGAGGAAATGAGGTGGGGCAATGCCTATCATGAATAAGCTCATCCATACTATTTAAGGATGTCAGACAATTTTCTAAGTACCTGACCTATATTATCTCACTTAGTTCTCACAACAAACCAATAAAGTAGTTACTATAACTTCCATTTTGCAGATGAGAAAAACTGAGGCTTAGAAAGATGAAATGACTTATCCTGCACTTACCTAGCTCCTAAGTGTTGGGGATTTAGCCTAGGTCCACAGGACCCAAACACTGTTTTCTCCGGCAGGGGCTGAGCTGCCTGCCCCTTTTAGAACTGTCCTCAGCTTGCCCATGGGTAAAACGAGGCTCAGACAGGCGACTTACCCAAAGCCACACAGTCAGTACATAGAGTCAGGACCAGAATCCAGTCTGCCTGCCTCCAGAGAAAACGTCCCCACTGCACCAGGCAACGGTCTCCTCCGCTAACCCTCTTTGATGACAACCCCACCCAATGCCCACCAGCTGACAGACTCACAGTACTGGGTTTGGGGAGCTGCCCCTCTCCTCTCCGCCAGGATCACCGGCAGAGTGGGGCCCTGGGAGAGCTGCAGTGAATCACTAAGGGCAGACATGTGCATCCCACGGGGGAATTAGACCTTAGCCCAAAGGAATGTGGCTGTGATGGCGGAATTTCAGGCAGCCCAGGGGCGGGGGTTGGTGGGGGGGGGTCCCTCACATCTTACCACCCATGAAGAAGGCTGGCTTCGGAGCTCCTTGGAGAGAGATGGGGGGCCCCCACCAGGTGGGCAGGCTCTCTGGTGGGGTGGGATGGAGAGCCCCACACCAGGCCGGGTCAAAGGATGGTAGGAGATCTGTATTCAAATCCTGGTCTGCCTTTGACTAGCTCTGTGTTCCACCAAGTGCTGGCCTTTCTGCCCTTATTTTCAAATCTGTCAAATGGGGACGCTGGCCCATTTCTTTCGCGGGAAAGATCAGTTGAGACAGAAGCCTGGGACAGGGGCAGCAGGAGGGTCAACCCTGGGTCCACTTGCGAGGTGGGGGCGGCGGCGGGAGTCGGGGATAGGCGTCCCGATGGACTGACCCCAGCCCAGCTCCACGCCTTCTGCTCTAGAGGGGCGCGGGACAGCGGGTTCCCTAGAGGGCTGGCCAGCCTCGCCGCTGGGCGGCTCCTACCTGGCTCAGCGCGGCCGCCGCTCCTCTCCTGGGCAGGCACCGCACATTTTGAGCAAATATGCCCCAAGGTCCCACCCCGCGCCAGACCCCGGGGTCACGGCCCGAGGAGGCGCACGATCGCTCCGCTGCCCCACGGGAGCCCGACCCGCGAGGGGGCGGCTCGAGCTCCAATTTAAATACCTCTCCTGCCCCACCACGCCCCCCCTCGGCCAAGCCGCGGGGTCCTAGCGCCCGGCGGACGCTCCCCAGCAGAACTCGGTTTATCCGGAATCCACGAGGGAGCAAAGCATCTGCTCTACGCTGAAACACCGGCTGGGAAGGGGCGAGTTGTAGGGGGCGGGGTGAAAGGGCCGGAGGGCTGTGGGGTCCTCAGTGGGGTCCTCCCACTGAGGAAGCCCAATGGGAGGGAGGCCGGGCCCCGGGTCGCCGCACGTGCAGTTCGCGGCCCCGCGGAGTCCGGAGGGGCGGGTGGCTCTAGGAGCCGCAGGTCCGCAGAGGAAATCCGGCCTGGCCCCGATTTTACCGCTGCTGGCGCCGCCGCACTTAGAACGGTGGTGTTGGCGGGGGACGGGGAGGGGAGCAGGGGGCGGGCGGGGGCGGCGTTGCGCAAACAGAAGTGACCGAGGGTTTGAACGCGGAAGGAAATGGCCCTTCACTGGCCGTGGGACGGCCACCGAGGGGGTTCCACACCGCGGCAGTGTCCTCTGGACAGCCCAGGCAAGTCACTTCCCCTCTGGATGTGCTCTGGTATCCAGACTTGTCACCGACCCTTAAGCAGCACTGTGAACTGGTACCATCAAGTTTCAGGTTTCAGACTGAGAAACTGACAGCAAGTTTAATAAAAACCAATGGTCTGCGATAGGTAAAACCCCCATTTATATTCGGTGATAATGAGTCTCAGAAAAGTTAAATGGCACATTCAAAGTCATACAGTCCATAAGAGGCAGGGATTTGAGCCTAATTTGTCCTTAAAGCTAATTCCAGGCCAATCTGAGTGCCCCTTCACAGGCACCATTTGGATCGGGTTGTTTTGAAGTGCTGTGCAAGGTAGCATGTGGCATTACTGTCTTTCCCATCAGAGAATGAAGCACATCTTCCCCAAAGCCACCCTGTCTTCTAGATGCCTTGACCCTACCAGATCACAGGTACCGCGCCCTGCTGGCTGTGGACTCGGGGATGGGGTGCTTGGGGGAGGAGGGTCTCGGCTGTCCTTGGGGTCCGTCCTGCTTCTCAGGGTAGAAGGGAATTCTTCCACCTTGTTTCTCTTCCCTGATGGACTGGCAGGGGGTGCCCATTTTACAGATGAGAATGTTGCTGCCCAAAGCTTGTGGTAAAGCTGGGATTCCTGTGTGCTAGGTGGCTGCTGTCTTTCCTTCCTCCCATCTGGCTCACTGCGGGGACGGGCCTGGGCAGAGGGGGCCTACCCAGAGAAGACAGGCTATGATAGCAGGTGGCCCAGGGTCTAACCTAGCCTCACAGGAGGAAGTCAGGGAAAAACTCCCCTAAGGAGGGGCCTAAGCTGCAATGAAGACATGGGTAGGGAAGGTTGCCAGATGTGGGCAGGGTGTCCAGACCTCTGCTTCCCTCCCAGCCACCTGAGTCCTAAGATCTATGCTCATGGAGGTCCCAGCTGGTCATCCCAACTCCCTCTCTGAGCTCTAGTGCTCACCTGGCCAAATGGAACCTCGGTTTCCCTGTCTGTAAAGTGGGGATGGTAGTAGCTACCTCTCAAGGTTGGTGCCAGAACTCAGCGTAGTGGACCCCGCCTGAGGCCTGCACCCAGTGGTTGCTAGGTAACTTCTCACTGTGTTTGCTGGTGATTGATGATAACCTCCACTATACCCTGCAGGCTTCCTGTTCCAGATCCTTATCCCAGAGGCCAGTGTTAGGAAGTGATTGCCAGCAGCCCTCCAGCATGGGCAGAACATGACTGAGTTGGCTTCAGGCAGTTCTCAGTGCTGCTGCCCAACCTGATCTCTCTAGGCCAGCAGATCACTGCCTCGCCCTTTCCTGAGCTGCTGCCAAGCAGACACACAGCACTGGCTGGGGCTGGAGTAGGCAGGGCTGGGGCCATGGCAGGCTGGGGAGGGTGGCCCGCCTCCCCACACACCCCTAAAAGCTACAAGTTGCGGTTAGTTAGTTCACAGGGTTCCACCTCACTCAGTGCCTGCCCAGATGGGGCTCCCCAAGAGTCAGACACAGTTGGGCAACCAAGTGTGCTCAACCTGCTGCACATGCCTCTGGGGACTGGGGGTGGGGGGTGGCTAAAAGCTGGGAACCCCACGTGCTCAGCACCCTTCCCTTCATCTCTTTACTTCCTCAGCAGTCATGTGGCTGTGTGACTTTTTGCAGGTTGCCTGATCTTTCTGACTTCAATTTGCTGATCGACAAGGAGTGCTAATAACAGCACCCGAGGCCCCGGCTGGCTGCGAAGACAAAGTGCAGCAGTGTGTGTAAAGTCCCGGTTTAGGGTCGGCCCACGGTCCTTGCTCAGTACCCATGATCCTTTCCCTGGTGGGTCCCGGAGACCTGGTGAGTAAACGCGCCCAGGGCTTACCTTCGTGGAGCTCCCAGTCCAGGTGGGAGGCAGAGGGGGCCAGAGGATAACTGAGGCCTCGAAGGTCAAGTTTGGCAGTCCGAGCTTGATCTGAAGGAGGAGGAGGAGTTGGAACTGAGCAGGGTGGGATTTATCTGGCAACCATGTGAAAGGTAGCTTTCTTTAAACGCCACCAAGGCCAGCTTTCTATCCAATGTTGCTTACTTAGCACCCGCTCACACACCTCCGGAAATGGGGGCTTCTCCTGGACAGCCCGTCAGTGGGTAGCTCAGCATGCTGGTGTTTTTGTGGATCTGCTCCCAGTCCCGCATGCATCTGTCAGTGAAAACAGGAGACACATCTTTTCCTGTGTCCTTAGGAGTACCTTCCCGAGATGAGAAAACCCTTTCAGGCACCAGGTTCTTCTCTGCTCAAGGTTCCCTGGGAGGATTTCACCTCAGGCAAAAGTGAAACCCAAGGGTCGAAAGTAGGAGCCGATGACCCAGGAAGGTAACGATGTGCATACCCTTTGTGACCCTGGACCAGCTGCTACCTGTAGAGCTGGAGTGAGCACCTTGGACACCCAATTTAGTCTCCACTTCTCATTGCTGAATAGCCACTGCGGGACAATCCTTCATCTCATGTGGCAAATTAGGGTAAAGACAGCCACAGCTGGCCTTCCGGTTCGGAGCCTTCATTCTCAGCTACTCCTAAGAAACTGAGGCTCAGAGAAGCGAGGGACCTGGTCCAAGTCACGTAACTCCAGAACCAGGAATCGAACCCAGGTCTCCAGATGCCCAGCCCAGATCTCAGTGCTAGGATGTGGCTGTCCTCACCCCTTGCCCCTGCCCAGCACCTCTGTGGGCCCCTGGGAGTCAGGAAGTTCCCTTGTCAGCCCCCACTGGGGCCTTGCCTTTTGTGGCAGAACCCTGGGTTCCCCAGTGCTTCTGCCCTCCCTTGCTTGCTCCCTGGGGAAATGACCTACCGGCTAGGGTCCGCCTCCTGGAGGGGCAGTAGGAGAGGAGAGCACATGTCGCTAGGTGTCACCATCTGTGGGGAGTCTGTGGGCCAGAAGCCAACAGTGGGAGCTCGGGAAGCCAACACGCATGCAAGGACAGGCGGGGCAGCCCCCGCTCTGGAGAAGAGGTGAAGTGTTGGGTGGGACGAAAGAGGGCTTGCGGGCCTGGGCCTGGTGCCGGGGGCTTGACCTGAATGGACGAGGAGAGGACTCCCATTGCCCGTCTTCTACAGAAGTGGGACTGAGGCTCGGAGGGACTCTGTGACTTGTCCATAGTCACACAGCTAACAGATGGGAAGGGCAGGGCACAGCAGCCGTTCCCACCTGAGGCCTCAGGCTCCAAGGCCCCCCGACAGCACGGCCAGCAGCTGGCTTGGCTGGTTTTCTGTTCTCACTGGGGCACAAGTCACCCCTTGCGGTGGCACTTGGACGACCAACGCAGGGCCAACAGGTGCTGGTGAGGCCCTGCACCCCCCAGCTGCCACGCCAGGGGCTTCCAGCCCTGCGTCCCGTTTGGGAGAACTGACGCTCAGGAGTCTGGGGGCTCCCCGCAGCCCCCAGGGATTGAAGGGCTGTTCGGTGAGAAAACTCGAGACTGGGCGGAGCAGGCCGGGCAGGCTCAGAGGCGCCCGCACAGCTCGGCCCCGCCGTGCCGCGGACCGTGAAACCACAGCTCTCGCCCAGCCTGCTGGGGACTTAGAGCCACACCACCTTTTCCTCCATTTTAACCATTGGAAGGTTACACCTGACGTACCCCTTTCTTGATGATTCAGGGTTACTGCTGTGGGCTTGGGCTACGGCCCACGATGTCACACAGTGTCATCTTCACATAGCAAAGGCAGCCGAGAGCCAGGCCCAGGGCGAGGCAGCAGCAGACACCGGGCGGGCGCCTGCCTCGGAAGGCCCCAGTGCGGGGCCCACGACCTCGGGCCGCAGGTCTCGGCTTCCCATCTGTAAAGCTGGGCAGTCGTTCTGCCACCGCTAGGGGGTGGGGGCTGGGATGGTGACTCCGCAGACATCTGAATGGAGTAGGGTTTGGGTCGGTATTATCATTGATATTGCCTTCCTCCTGTGGAAGTCGGTGGTTAACGGAAGGGGCCTGTTGGCAGGTGGAGCACCGCTGACGGGCGACGATGACTGAGAGGGAGCCGAGTTGCAGAGCCTCGGTGGTCCCAGAGCAGCGGTGGCCTGGGGTCCTTGCAGCGGACGGCTGTGGCCCAGGCAGGGCGTCGCGCGGTTGGGGTACCTTGCCCCCAGAGGTTCCCCGGAGATCCCTTCCCGACTTCCCTACTCTTCCCAACCTCAGATTCTTTGCTCTGCTGAGCTCCCAGAGGGCTGTGGGCTCCAATCCGAGGGCTGGCAGAGCCTCCAGAAGCAGACTCATGTACCCAGCTGACTCCCGCAGATAACGGTCACTTCTTGGAGCGTCAGAGAGTCCCCTCCCCCACCCTACTTCTTTCACTTGCCTCACGCGAGGTGCTGCCAGTTCACGCAGTAAGCCCCTTGGCGTTCTAGCCCAGGTCCTCCCTAACTTCGGAGAGCATCAGAATCCCCACGGGTGTTACAGCAGACTGCGGGAGTTGTATTTTCCGAGAGGGACCCCGTTCGGTTCTCATCCTCACTGCACTGCTCACTGCTGTGTGACTTTGCGTTGAGGTCTCGGAACCCCTTCTGTCTCTGGAAGGCAGAGCAATGATGGATAACTACGGCCGCTTGAAAAGTGAGCTCTTGCGTCACGTGCCCGCCTGCCCGCGGCCCTCCCCCGTCGGTGGCACGGCTGTGAGTCCTGGCCGGGTTATTGTTTGCCTGTTTTTGGCAGCAGCTCAGTCCCCTTCATGCTGGCTTAGTTCAGGGAGCGGGGAAAGTGGTTCGTGACACTTTCCCGGCTGTGCTCCCGGCTGTGCTTGGGGTGGGGGTTGGGGAGGGAAGTGGCTGTGACTGCCTCTCGGGGGCGGCATTTCCATTCCGCAGGAGGACGGCGGGGCCCCAGAGGATGGACAAGGGGACGGAGGCCTGGGCACACCCAGCTCTCACTGGGACTGTCCTCTTTAGCACAGGCCACTGTGACCCAGTGTCCTGCTCGCATTGCCTTCCTCCTGACCATAGGGCTTTCCTCGCATGTGCCAAGTCCTGGCCTTGGGGGCGTCTGAGGCTTAAGTAGGGCAGGAATGAGCTCGGGTCACGCATCCAGGACATATCAAAGCGGGAGCTGCAACCCTGCCCCTCTCTGCTGTGCCAGGCTGTCACACCTCCCCGATGACATCCCCACGCACACACCCACTCCCCCCATGGACACAGTGCACTTGCCAAAGTGTACCCCCCTCACACACACTCGCACACCCTCCATATAAACCCTCCAACAGCACAGGGGCACAATTCATGAAAACGACAAGCATGCCACAACCTCACACGAGAACTTCACGCAGGCGCACGTGCTAGCCACAAACGTTTCACAGGGACACCCTCAAAAGCAACCACATACAGGTGTATACACCCTCACAGATTCAATGCCCATACACACAGCATGCATGAAGCACACAACACAAACTCGCACACTGAGCATACATGATGTGCGTGTCAAACACCACAGTCACATGGGCACTGCACGCACTGCCGACAAACACACGCCGTGTCCCACACGTGCGGCAAAGACTTAAAATACCCAGGCTCTCAGAGCCAGTGCACACACACCAGACACAGCGCACAGACCAGCACACCCTCCGCATGTGTGGACGTGGACACGCACAGACACGTGCACACATGTGCGTGACCGTGGGAGCCAGGCTGGGACCTTGCATTGCTGGTGACTCTGATGTCCTCAGAAGCAGACCACACACAGGTTGAGAGACTTCCTCCAGGGCTGCTTTCCTCAGGTGTGAAAGGGAAGATGGGGGAAGGGCACAGTGTGACAGGCTGCTGTGCCTGCCGGGATCCCAAGATTAATCTTCAGATTAATCTCCATGGGATGCTGTGAGCTCAGAATCCCTGGAGTCTGGAGGCTAGGCTGGGGACCAGGGTGCAGAGGGCTGGATCCTATTTCTTGAGGATTGGGTGCCCACCCTTGTCCCCATAGCTAGCCCCTTTCTGTAGGTCTGGAATCCTGGGAATGGGGGTTCAGCCATGCAGACCACTGCTCTCTGGCCTCTTCTGTCTGCCTTCCCTGTGCTGGGGCAGGAGACCTGGGTTTAAGGCCTGCACCAACCCCCTGAACCAGCCTCCCCTTGGCCTGCATCAGGGCCTGCGGGCCTGCAGGCCTGTGGGCCTGTGGGCCTGGGCCTGGGCTGCGCTGTGCTTCCTGCTGGCAGAGGCTGCCTCTTGGGAGAGCTTCTAGGCAGCCCCCTCCCTGCAGGCTCTCCCATCAGCATGCACACCCCCATTTCACAGACCCTCCAGGCCTCCCAGCCCCAACCGGCTACTGCCCTGCCCTCTTGTCCCCTCCTAGCCAGACCTGTCAAGGTTGTCACCTACCCTTGCTGTCTCTATTTCCCTCCACTCCCCCTACTTCTTCCTCCACTGGTCTCCAGCCCCATCGTTCCGCCCAGATCCTCCCTGGCCCCACATCAGGAGCTGCCATGCACGACACTCTTCTGTCTCAGCTGCCTTGGTCACTCGGTCATTTGGCTGCATTCTTCACAGCTGCTCACTCCCTCCCTGAGTCGTCCTCTTCCCTTGGTACCTGTCATGCCCTCTCCTGGTGCACTTCCCATTTCTCCAGCATTTCCTCCTGGATCCTTGTGCTGGCCCCTCCTCTTCCTCTTCTTCCGCACCTGATCTTCAAAGTGGAAGCTCCTGGGTCCCCCTCCCACTTTGCTCTTGGCTTCATTCTCTCCACCCCTCCCCCAGGGGAGCTTCCTGCCCAGGGTCTCCCTTTCCTGTTCATCCATCCAGCCACTCACCCTCCGAATGGAGGCCAGATGGAGCCTCTCCAAACAGACGCGGCCCCGTCACGCCCCTGCTGAAAACCCTTTGATGGCTCTGGGGGTCCGAACACATGTCACATTTCCCATTTTCCTGTCTCTTTCACTACTCAGGGGGCCAGATTCCATATCGTACACCCACATACATCCTCCATCTCCCCCTCTCTCTTTCCTGCTCTCTCCCACTGTGCTCAGTTATCTCTGTCAAACCCCCTCTCCCCTCTCCCTCTCTCCATTTAGAGTTGCCAGGGGTGAGGGCTGTAGGAACTAACTTATGAGCCTCCCATATACGGGGGAGATGGTGGCCACAGGAGTGAGAAAACCAACCCCCACGTGGGCTGCCCACAGGGGTGACCTTAAAGACATCCGGCCTAGCGCCTGGAAGGCCCACATCGGCTCTTTAAAGGCTCCTGGATGGCCAGAGTGAGTTGGCTTCCCTGCTCTCTCACCCTCCAACTGCCCCGCCTTCACTGCAAGTTACGGCCTTGCCTCTGTGCACAGCACACGCTGACGTCTGCCCCTTTCAGCTCCTCCGTCCGCCGGCCGGACACCTGGCAGCTGGCCTTGGCTTCCCCCAGGGCCCAGCATCACCCGCCTGACCCTCTGGACCTCACCCCATTTCCTTCGGCTGGTCCCGCCCTGCGTCTGGTGGCTGAGGCTGTTGCTGCATCTGCGTCACGCTTTTCCGTGTAGTATGTGACCATGTATGTGACCCCCGGCAAGGCAGCCAGGGAGGTGCGCGTGGTGGGCCTTTGGAGTCAAGGTCCAGTTCTGCCACTGGCTTGCTGGGTGACTTTGGACTGGGTCTCAGTAGCTTCACTGAAAATAGGGGAGAATGATGCCCACTTTGTGCACTTGTGGTGAGGATTGAAGTGCAGGTATTCCATTCCTGTCAGTTCCTTCTTTTCAATGAAATAAAGACCCTCGCATGGGCTGCCTGCAAGGCGACCCTTGAAGACATGTGCCTGGGAAGGCTTGATTCTTACCTTTAAAAGCCCCTTGGGCCTTAAATTGATCTTGCGGTTGCTCTTTGGGTAACTATCGATGAAGCAGGACGCTGAGGCTGGATGCTGGTGAGCTTGAGACAACAGGGGCTTGGGAGGCAAAGGAGTGGGGAGAGTGGGTGCTGCTGGAGGGGCTGGGAGGGAGAACTGGGAGTTTGGAGGGGCTCACAATGCTTGGCTGCATGCCACGTGATGAAATACTCTCCCCTCTGGTTCCTGGGAAATCTGCAGCAAACTCTCCCTTCCTCGCTCGTGCCCTGGGAAGCTGGGTCTGGTTTCAGGGCTTTGTCAAAGTGTTGAGAGTGGGCTCAAGGTGGACACGGGGGAACGAAGACTGCCCCCACGGCCTCGCTTCCCCCAGGCTGTGGAGGTAATGACCGAGTGGGTATTATGATGTTCCTGCGCTGGAAAGACTGCCCCTGAACACAACGGTGAAAGGGGAAGGTCAGACAGTCTCCAGGTCACTGGTCACAGGTCTCAGGAGGTTATTATGACTGCTAATGGGAATGTTTTAATGATGACAGTCCCCTAGGTTGACCCTGGGGTCTGAGCAATGTGAGAGGACAAGATGGGGTCAGGCATGGGGGTGGGAAAGGGCTGGGCGTCAGGGGAGACGGTGGGCGGGGGGAATCTTTGGGGAGGAACATCGTGATGAAGGGCCCTGGCCGTCAGCAGTGGGCACCGTGCTGGGGAGGAAAGCGACATGGCCAGGTCTGTGCTGCAGGTAGACTGGGGTGGCGTGAGCCGGGGGGACGGAGGCAGGAGAGCAGCATGGAGTCCAGGGCTGTCCCTGAGGGTCCAGGCGAGGGCGCCTGGACAAGGGCAGAGACTGGTGGTGGGTGGGATGGACATGGGGATTGATCGGGGCAGGGGTGAGAGAGAGGGTCGTGGGAAGTTCAGGGGAGAGAGGGTTATTGCCCTGGTTCTGGCCAGGCCAGGGCAGGGCACAGCCGGGGTGATCCACAGCTCATCGGGCGTGCTCAGAGGGCAGCCAGGAAGGTCAAGCCCAGGGGGAAGGTCTGGGTCAGCAGTGGAAGAGAACTGCCTGCGAGAGCCTCCGTCTCCTGTCTGTGCTTGGGGACCGTGACACCTGTCTCTGAGGGGGGGATGTGGTAGGCCACGTGCGCTAGGTCCAGAAAAGCACTGAATAAGAGAGAGCAACGTCTACGTGTTATGTAATAGGAAAAGCGAACGGCTCTGACTCACGCCTACCCGGGCCAGGGCTTGCGGGCAGGGACGGGACACGGAGATCGGCTGTCCTCTCGCTGCCCTCCAGTCATCAGGGGGATTCCTGAAGCAAGACAGCTCTGAGGCATGGGTGCCACCTATTACCTGGTGCTGCACCATCCTCCCTCTGGGAGGTCGAACCCACAGAACCTGTGGGCTGGGCCCGGAACCTCAACGGTGCAGAAGGGGCTCCTGCTTCACTCTGGAACAGCTTGCCTGCCCCCTAGTGGACTTCTGAAGTCTCAAGCATTCGTGTTCGAGCAGGAGTGCCTTGCAAGCCAGGCCAGGGGCAGAGCAGGGAATAAAGCAAGCGTGGCAAGCCCTCTCGGGTAAGGACTGGGGCTTTGGTGTCCTACAGCCCCCAGTGGGCTCGGCAGCAATGGGGCCGATAGCACCCACTTCCTAGGGCTGCAAGGACAGCTACCTGAGACAATGCACACGCAACATGCTCAGTACACATGTGGCCCTCTGCTCCTGCTCCGCGTCACTTCACCTCCCCCTGTAAGAGCATAGACTCAGCTTCAACAGTCTTTGAATAAATTTGGATTAAAAAAAAAAAAAAGATTTTAGGCCCGGCTGGTGTAGCTCAGTGAATTGAGCGCGGGCTGGGAACCAGAGGGTCCCGGTTCGATTCCCAGTCGGGGCACATGTCTGGGTTGCAGGCCAGGTCCCCAGTGAGGGCCATGTGAGAGGCAACCGTACATTGCTCTTTCTCCCTCCCTTCTCCTCTCTCCAAAAATAAATAAATAAAATCTTTAAAAAAAAATATTTTATTTATTTATTTTTTTTTAGAGAGAGGGAAGGGAGGGAGAAAGAGAGGGAGAGAAACATCAACATGTGGTTCCTCTCACACAACCCCTACCAGGGACCTGGCCGGCAACCCAGGCATGTGCCCTGACTAGGAATTGAACTGGTGACCTTTCAGTTTGCAGGCCAGCACTCAATCCACTGAGCCACACCAGCCAGGGCCAAACCTGGATTTTCATGAATTCGTGTAGGTGAATTTCCTTAAAGTGAGGTTCACCTGCCACCACAGTGACCTCCTCCACCTCCCTGACCCTGTTACGTTTCTCCTCTCTCCAGGGTCACAGAGGAGGGCTTAGACCCAGCCCGTCCCTCCAGAAGCCCCAAATCTGCTGCCATGGTGGCCAGGAAGCTGAGGAGCCAGAGAGAGAGGTGCCTCTCCCATAGCACTTGGGGGTGGAAGGGAGGATTTCAGGGAAGCCTTCCTGGAGGAAATGGCAAAGGAGCAGAAGTGTGAAGGGCGAGGAGGAGTTAGCCAGAAGGTCTGGGAAGCAGAGGGGCCGGGCAGAGCACCCAGGCTGGTGCAAGGGTTGGAGGCAGAGGCCATGACAGCAGGCAGGGTGGCAGCAGGGAGAGAGAGAGCAGCCAGGGAAGCCACCGGCTGGCACACCAGCCCTGGACTCAGCAAGCCCACGTTCAGAGGGCGGCCGAGGAGCCCTCAGGAGCGACGCTGGGTCGTTAAAGGCCTTTGGGCTAACGCGTTCATGAGCTTGCTCGCTCATCCACTCACCGTCCCAGCGCACCCCTCTTCCTGGGCACGGGAATGGAGGGCTGAACCACGTAAGGTCGCTCCCATCAAGTGAGAGTCAGGCATGGCAACAACCTCATTACATACAGGGGGCAGCCAGAGAAGGGTTTCGGGAGGAGGTGGCTTTTCAGGGGGACTTTGAAGGATGTGTAAGAGTTCACCAAATGTGGACAAAGGGATACGGTCATCTAGGTAGAGGAAACAGCAAGAGCAGGGCGTGGCATCAGGAGGCCCTTGGCGAAGAGGAAGCAGTCAGTCACCGGAGGACTGAGTCTGTAGGGGCAGATGAAGGGAGGGCAGCAGGCGTAGGGCTTTGAATGCCAGGTTCAAGTGTTTGGACTGTTCTAAGGAGCCCATCCCAAATCATGCCTGCCTGAAGAACCACAAGCCAAGCAAGTTCAGATCACCTGGCCCTGTGCGGACCTTCCAGAGCCCCGTGGGCCCATCTGTCATCATAGAAACCCCTCCCCGAGAGATGCCACGAGTGTCCCATTGCTGGGAACCATCCCACCATCCCAGAGGAGCAGGAGGGTGGTCCCGGGCTGGCAGGGGAAGACAGGGGGACTTCAGAGGGACCAGCTAGCACTGACTCATCATGAGAGTCATAACGTGGGGGCCCCATCTTTGGGGTTCCACCTGGGCATGTGCCTGGAAGCCTCATGCAAATGCTGGGTGGCTCCTCACAAGAGGAGGCCCAGCTCTGAGGCCCCCTCAGCCTCATCTGCCTCTACCCCGTTTGCAGAAGAGAAAGCTGTGTGGCCCCCGAGGCCATCCCCCCGGGGGGGGGGCGCCTTTCAGGGACTGTTGCCATTCCTCTGGGCTGTTGCAGCGCTGAGTAACCACCTCAGACTGGCTTCGCCCTCTGAGTTTCTGTTTCCTCGTCTAGAACGTGGGCAAATAACTCCGCTCTCAGAGGGTAGCTGTGGTTGAGACATCATGAGTGGACGCTCCAGGCACAGGGTCTGTCCCACGCAGGCAGCAGGGAAATGCGGAATACAGGAGCCTAAAGCCTCCCAGGACAAGGGAACCAGCCCAGCCCCTGGCAGGGGCATGACACCAGAGCCAGGAGGGCACTGGCCTTCCTCCTCGGAGACCTTGCTCCTCAGTGTGGGGTGGTCTGTTTCCATGCAGTGTGTCAGCTTTGGGGCCCGAGTTCCCTCCCAGAGCCTGCAGGCTCTGCCCTGGGGGTTTGAGCTGGGGCATCTGAGCACAGAGCTGTCTCAGTCTTTCTCAGAGGGGTGGGCAATGGCCACGGGCTGCCCCCCTAAAAAACCATTCCGGAGGACCCGAGAGGAGGGAGACCCATGCCTGGATATAGATGCACCAAGACATACAGCTCCCACACGTGCAGAGCAGGGCTTTGGACACACACCACGCGTGCAGACCCATCGTGTGCAGGGGCGGCAATGTAAGGAGACCCACCACTGTCCCCAGACTGGTGCCCACACAGACAGACTCGGACATGTGACATACACAGCTAAAGCAGCGTACGTGCAGACACACCGAGGCCCACATATACACAAATGCATGTACACAGCTCGCACAGCAAGTAAATGCACATATGCACAGACGGACAAGACAGCACGCATACAGACGCTCCCGGACATGCACACGCACGCTGTCACTCGGAGCTCAGGGCACTGGGAGCCCTGACACCCAGACAGCACGCACAATGCCACGCCGGTCCGTCGTCTGGCTATGCACCCTGCGTCACAGCGGCAGCACACTCCTCAGTCGCCAGCATGCGTTCACGGCTGGTGCTGCCTTCGACCTCCGAGCCGCTCGTAAGGCAGGTCGGGCAGGGGTCTGGCTCGTGTGCAGAGAGGAGCTGAGGCTTGGAAAGGCCCACTGACCAGCTCACGGTAGCAGGGCTGGCTCCTGGCTTAAATTCTGGCCCCCCGGTGTCTGTCCACCAGGCTGGGTCCCCCACTTACCCAAAGCCTGCCCTTGGACTCACGCCCACAGGAACCTCACAGTCACCCAGACCAGACTTTCCTTTTATGCATGAAGAGACTGAGGCCCCAAGAGAAAGCCACAAGAGGTCAGTGGGGGAACCAGGGTCACGCTTCCGTTCCGCACCCCGTGGCCGCACCACATGCGCAGACACAATCACACACACGGCTGTGGGCTTGGCCCGCAGATGGGCAGGTGCAGACCCTCCCTTCTCGACACTGAGCAGGCTCTCGGGGCGAGCCCCCCGCGGGGTTCCCAGAGGGCTCTCAGTGACGTGGGGGGGGGGGGTCTGGGCGACTGGCCTCGTTCTGCATTTGACAAAACCAAGGTGTAAAAAGGTTAGGCCCCAGGTCGTGCAGGCAGGAACCGGCAGTGGCATCTCCCAAGGCCAAGTCCGGCACTTGCCACACACAGCAGCTCATGGCTCCAAACACACGTCACCCATAGCCCTTTCACATCACCTCTCACACACGCACACACTCACACACACTCAGCATAGCCTCTGTGAGCACAGCCAGCAGGCAGAACATTTTCCCAACAATCCCCAAGGGGCCTTTTGAAGAAGGACAGTTTGATTGGGGTTGAACCTGGCCCCTGGCCCCCAGCTCTCTCACCCTGTCTGGGAAATGAATCCCACATGCTCCTGGTCTGCCTGAGGGTCTTGGTGAACGCTCTTTGATGTCAGAAGCCAGTTGAACAAGTCTCGAGTCGCGGTGGGTTTGTTTTTTTCTGTAAGAAGTCTCCTTTCTCTAAGAATCAAGCCATCGCCACCCTCCTCCCCTCCTCCCCTCCCCCAGATGTTCTAGGAGCCCGCGACCTGCACTCCCGGCCCAGTGCTCACAGATGCCCTAAGGACGAGACCAGCTTGGGGAGGAGACAGGGAGCAGGTAGTGTTCTCTGAGTACTCACTGTGGGCCGGGGCCTGTGTGAGGAACCAGCCTCGCGTGGGCCCTCTCACCCCCACTTTAGAGACGGCAAAACAAAGGCCCCACGTGGGAAGTGGTCTTGCTGAGCCTGGAGCCCTCGTCTGCCTGGCGCCAGTTCCTGGTATCGGTCTCGCTTCCACTCTGGCCAATGGGGCAAACGGCCCCCCCAGCCCCCCGCACCTGGGCACCTTGGCGGTATGATGGGGACAGAGGTCTTGATGGGGGGAGCAGCGAGCTCTGCTCTGAGCGCTCTCGGAGTCACAGCGGTTTGTCGAGGACAAAGCACTGCCTGAAAGGACGGGGATGTTTCTACTGTGATTGCTTTTGTGTCAAGAGGCAAGTTTACTGGTAGGATTCATTCTAGAACACATCAGTTACTATGGCCCTGGCACTTAGGAGTGAACACCCAGCTGGCTGCTAGGGAGCTCAGCAAGGGAGTTCTTTGAGGGAAGCGGAGCGGGAAGAGGCGCTGCAGGTGTCCAGGCACCAGAGTCTCTGGGCTGGTGCAAGCCCCTGTCCCACTTTGTCCCTCTCCTCGGGGCCCGCCTAGGCCTTCTCTGAGCGCGAAGGTCCAGCTGAGCACTGGCAGACTTTGGCAAAAGCTGCCCTGATTTCTCGGTTTATGAGGTCCTTCCAGGACTCCCTAAAGGAAAAGAAGAAACAGGAATAATAAACCCCCACCCAGAACAGCAGGGATGGGGATCAGGAGACCACACTGCTTCCAAGGAGCCCCTTTGCCCTCCTCGGCTTCTCCCGACCCTACACCAGCCCTGTTCCGGGCCTGCCGGTGCCCGCCACGTGAACTTCAGGGGGCCACGACTCAGAGGGGCGCAGTGCTGCTGACTCCCCTGCACATGTGGCTTCGAGTCTAGAGGCCTCCCAGGAGATGGGGAGCTGGACCCAGCTCCGTCCCTTCTTCCTTAGGACATGACCTAGGAAGGCCCCAGGGTGAGGGGCTCTGTGACTCTCTGGGGTATCATGCAAGTCCAGGGCAGGGGCGCCAGACCCCCACCCGCTCACACTCGCTTCCCACGTGTGCCTGGAGGAGGGTAGAGCCGGGTTACTGCCATTGCGCAGAGAAGGGACTCAAGCTCTGAATGACTCCCAGCAACCCGGTGGGGGTACTTTTGAGCCCGGTTAGCAGAAGCCGAGAGGAGAGAGGGGCCACGGTGTGGCATGTCTCTGTGGCTCATGACAGGAGGCACTTCCGTGGGCCCCGCCACCTGGGCCGTGGCCACACCAAGACACGGAGGGGGCTTTTGCCTCCTTCCCCGGACCTCCACCAGTCTTCCCAAACAGGCCCAAATATAAAGATGCACAACTTATGCAGACGTGAAGAATATGGAAAGGGAGGATAAAAGCATCCTTATAAAATTTGACTTTAAAACATTGAGCAATAGCAGTTCAAGTAAAATTTGGTAACTGCCTTATAAATACAACTCTAAGACAAGTTCCCATCCAACGGGCATCCCAGCCCTTCCATGTCTGTGGGTCTGTGGCTCTGTCTGTGATATCATTTCTGAGCAGGCTGAGGGGCATGTGGCGATGTTTCCGAGTGCGTGTGCTTGACGCCTATGATGAGTGCAGCGCACATGCACACGTTTGTGCACTTGTGTGTGTGCCCGTGAGCACGGTCCCCTGCGTGCTCACTTCCCGGGTCTGAGCCTGTGGGCCTAGGTTGGTGTGGGACTCTCCCCTGCCTGCCTGGAGGCCTGGGGGAATGATCTCTGCTCCCCTCCCTCCCCGAGCCAAGAAGATGAAAATGTTTCTGGCACTTTCTAAAGTTTCTGTCCAGGAGTGGAAAAGTCATCAGCTGAGGGAGCTTGGAATGACCAACGGCCGCTGGGCCTGCTGGTTCCCATCCTGGGACAGGGTGGGTCGGGGGGCCCGGGAGCTGGGCGGCCCAGCACCCGCAGGACCAGGGCCTGCTGGGGGAAGGCGGCAGTGAGCTCCAGGACTCAGCTCCCCTGGGCGCCGGCACAGGGGCTGTGCAGGCACGTGGCGGCCAGGACATCCAGGCTTGTTCGTGCAGGGGAAAGTTCCATACACGCGTCAACAGGAAACATCAGGGAGTGACAGGGCTGTGGGGACGCAATGCTGGGAGATGGGGTACAGGGGGACAGCTGGGCTCCACGAGTAGTGATCAGAGCTGTCTCCGGAAGGAGGCGGCATCAGAGCTGAGACCTGCAGGACAGGAAGGGGCCAGGCCAGGACCTCCCGGGGACTGGGGACAGCGGAGTAAAGGCCCTGGGGTGGGAAGGAGCTCAGTGTATATTAAGGAACAGTGAGAAGGCCCCGAGCAGGTGGCTTGGCAGCGGGAGGTGGCAAGAGAGACGAGGACTAGGCGCAGGCGCTGGCCGGAGGGAGCGGGGCCTCAGAGGCAGCAGGAAAGCGTCTGGGCTTGAGCCTCAGAGGGGCAGGAAGCCCCAGAGGGTTAGACTGGGAACTTTCATATTGGTCACACTTGTGTTTTCTTTAAAAGATCCCTCTGGTTGCCACTGGAGACCAGTGCAGGCCCAGTGCATGAGGGGATGGCGAGGAGCCCCTGCAGTGGCCAGGAGACAGGCTGGAGGGGGAGGCCGGCAGGCCGGGGGTCTGATGGAGGCCGAGCTGCGGGGTTGCTGAAGATTCCGGGACAGCGTCCGGCTTTCTGAAGGAGGACAGCAAGGCCGCCCATGGGGAGAGAACTCCGGAGGAGTGCCAGCTGCCAGGCAGACCCAGGGGCCCGAGGCGCCATGCGGGCTCCAGCAGGAAAGAGGTTGGGGCGGTGTGCACTGCATGGTCCTGGGCTCAGAGGGGCGACGGGGCCGGGGCCCACAGGTACCTTTGGCATCTGGATGGGACGGAGAGCCCCGGGGAAGAGCCCTGAGCATCCCCAGCATGTAAGCGTTGGGAGAGGAAAGGAGCCCCAGGAGGGTGAGCTGGAGAGGCCAGAGCACAGCCGGAGTGCCCAGGAGGAGGGGAGAGGCGTTTCCAGGAAGCTCAAGGGCAAAGGGGAAATGGTGCTAAGCACTCAGGTTGAAAACTAAAACTGCTCACAGATCTAGTGACATGGGTGGCGGTCACCGGTGACCTTCACAGAGAGCTCTGGGCGGGTGGGGGTGGAAGTCAGACTGCGGGGGCTGGGCAGGGAGTGGGAGGTGAGAAGTGAAGTCAGCATCAGCAGACAGGCCTTCTGAGAAGTGCAGCTGAGCGGCGGCGGCGAGAAGTGGGCTGGGAAGTGGAGCGCTGCGAGGCCAGGGAGCGCTTGCTCTCGGAGCAGCGAGAGAGGTGGTTGGGGTAGAGGGCCCCAGTGGGTGGGGACTGGGCACAAAGGGCCAAAGCCGCTCTCCTGGGGGTGGGCGAGCCCAGGCTGCTGTGGCGCACGGAGCCATGCAGAGAGGACAGGGACCTGCCCAAGGTCACACAATCAGCCCCCGTCCCGGACCCAGGCCTCACCTCGCACCGTGCTGCCACTCCAGTAAGCGCCCGCACAAAGACTTCCTGCAGAAATGCGGGACCCGGGGCTGTGAGGTGGTCTTTCTGTGAACAAACCTGGTTCTGCACCCAGGAGGCTGGCGGTCCTTATAAAAAGGGTATATCTGTGTGTCCTATACCCTGGCGGCTTCTCCATATCTCTGTATGCCAGCATGTGCCCATCCACGCCCTGTCCCCTCCCTGCCTCTCTGGTCCCTGCTGTTTGTTGGGGGAGAGCACTTGGACTTGGATGGGGCCAGTTCCTGTCCTCTGGCACGGCTCCGCCCCAGAGTTCCTGGGGGTCCTGAGGCCTCGGGGCACCCTGACAACAGGGTAGAGGGAAGCGGCTGCTGCAGCTGGCCCCTGCTAGTCGCCCCGTCCACATCAACCCACCCGCTCAGAGGGCACACAGCCCCGGCTCCTCTAGCGCTGGTCCTTGCCCAGGAAGCCCAGGGGTGTCCCACACATTTCTCATCTTTGAGAGATGGAAGGGGCAGCCTGGCAGGGGCGCACCCTGGAAGAACTGAGAGGAGCCAGTGGGAAGTTCTGATAAAGGGAAACTCTGGTCAGCGAGCTGGGACGTGGCCATGCTGTGGGACCGTGCGTGGGCCCTGCGTGGGCCCTGGCCATGCCCAGGCTGTGGCCCCACCGGTGGAATGACCTGTGGGCCCCAGCCGGCCCTGGGGCCTTCTTATTTATAGGAAGGTAATTCTCAGGCATTGGCAACACCTGGAACCCTTGCCGTCCAACTGCCCCAAAAGTAGTCTGAATGGTAACAAATGGCCAATAATATTTATCGACGCGTTGCCCGTAGGCGGCTCAGAATGGGAAGAGTCTGCATGCTCGGCGGCAGGAGAAAGGGCGAGCTCGGTGTGGCGCACCCCGCATTGCAACCCCGACGCCGTCCACACGGGTGTGTTTTAAACGTGCTCTGAGCAGCACAGCAGGCCCTTGGGATGTGGAGCCGAGAGCTCAGATCCGAAGGAGACGTCCCCGAGGCAGCGCGATCTCGGCCACCACAAGCGCCTCAGAAACAGGCCGGCCGGAACCCAGCCGGGCACTACCTGTGCTGCCTCTCAGGAGTGGGAAGGTGGCAGTTATTTAATCGTTAAAGAATTCTGTATTTTCCAAGTTTTCCACACTGGACAGGTAAGACTTTTATAATCAGAAAAATAACAAATATCAAATTTCACACACAAAAAAGGCCAAACTCTGGGGAAATTCCTCTCACCCAAGTTTGTCGTCCAGAGGTGCGGGGCAGGGCCTGGGGAGGCCTGCCTTCCCCGCACCACGCCCTCCCCGCCCCCCACCCCCCAGAGACAGGAGAGAGTGTGAGCAGCCTGCGCAGGCAGAGAGTGAGGCGGAGGCACGCAGCTCCCACAGCCTGGTGGAGAGCAGCCTGGAGGCGGGAGGCGGGCCCTCTGGGGCCAGATCCTGGCTCTTTCGCCTGCGAGCTGCGTGCCTTTGCCCGACCTACTTCACCTCTCGTGCCCCCGTTGCCCTAACACCTCACACAGTTGCTGTGCAGATTCGATGAGTTAGTATTTATCTGTCAAAGAAATAAAGAATCAATCATGAATTCTATGACCAGCAGATCTGGAATGCTAAGATGCCAGGATTCTATGATATGTGATTCTCCCCAGCTGCTGAAGGACCTGGGGTCCTCCCTGGGATGGGGGTGCAGCTGCCTGGAGGTTAGGAGTGGAGGGCGCATGAGGGGCTCTAGGGTCAGGGCCAGCTGGTCTAGAGGGTCCACGCCCCGCCCTGGGGAGGTGGCTTTGCCCCTTGGAGCCCCCAGGCCAGCCTGACGAAACTGCACTTGGCTTGCTGCCCTCCCCATTCCCTCTCAGCACCCCCTTCTGCCATCAGAGTGCCTCTGTTCCTCGGGACACCCAGTGCCCATTCCCCCAACAAGACACACCTGCCCAACTTACTCCAGCTCACTCTCCCATAACCTCAGCCTCCAGGGCGAAGGATTGCACACTGTCAGCCCTCACGGGCTGTGCGACCGTGGGCGAGTCACGGGCCCTCTCTGAGCCCCACCCCCCTACTCTAACACTACGCAGCACAGTGCAGTGAGTCCCTGGAGCGCCCACTGTCTGAGGCCCGGTCACAGCCCTGGGCCTTTAAGTGCCTGCCTAGGCTGCTCTGGTCTCCCCACCAGGCCTGAGGAACTGGGGGAAAGAGAGGATGTGGAGTAGGGAAAAAGGATCACTCTAGAAATACTGCACCAGTTCATGAACACTAACATTAAAAAAGGAGGCAGAGGTTACCAAGCTGTGTCTCAGAGGTGCTCATGGGCCGGTACAACCCGGCATCACACCTGCAACAGCGGGGGGCTGGCGTCAGACCGGCAGTGCATGGAGACAGCGGGCAGTTTCCGCTGGGGGAGAGGGAGGAGAGTGTCCCTGGGTCAGAGCAGGTGTCGGCGAGTGGCGGCGTCTGTGAGCGTGTCTGAGGGACCAGGAGGAGCCCGCCTGTGCCATGGAGAAAGCACAGGCTTTGGAGCCACCAGACCCGGGGGACAAGCGGTGGGACTTTGGACAAGTCACTTTGTCTCTGTAATTTAATTTCCTCAGTATAAAACAGGGACACTGATCCCCCTGTCATTGCTGCTGGGAGTAATAAATATGTCATGTGGGCTGTGTGCCAACATGCAGCCCAGGTTGACTGTCAGTAAAAGTGGCTTCTCTGCCCGGGCCCTTCTCATGAGGGGCCAAATGAGAGAGAGGCTGCAGGGAGAAGTGTTCCCTCAGCATGTGGGCGTGGAGAGAACTTGTGAAGGTGATCGGCTCTGCCCCCTCCCCAGGCGGGTGTCTCCTTCAGCCACATCGGCCAGAGGAGACTCTCCTGCCACCCACTCTCCTCACTGAAACCAGGAAGTAAAGTCTCACCTTAGCTCAGTCTGACCTCCAGTGTCAGTGTTGTGGCCTTCGTCCAGGCCGAGCAGCGTCTGGACTGTGCTCCTGCTGACGTGAATTCTGCAGGCTGAGAAGGAAGGTAGTAGTCCACGTCACCACCTGGTGGCAGCGTACCTCGAGTTTGGTGAACTCACTAAGTGCCTGTGACCGCTCCAGTTCTAGCCAGTAAGTAATACACACAATTCTGATTCATGCCGCACTTTTGCCTGGCTCTCTTGTCCCTCTAGAAGGTCGTTGGTCCCTAAAATAGAGGTCTCGAGGAAAAGCACAATACATAGATTGAGGGTTAAGATGAACTCGAGATGAACATAACTTCCACCTGGAGAGAAATCTATGAAGGCTGAGTCAGCGCAGATAAGCCGTTTGTTCCTTTTAAAAGCAGGACTGCCCAGCAGGGCCGGTTACACAGGGCGGGCACTGAGCGGCCGTATGGGGCACACCGGCAGTGAGGCCAGAAGCAGAGGTCTTAGGGCTTCAACTTTTTGGCTGCTCTAACCAAACCACAGAGTGGCTCCTGCTGCCGGCAAGAGCCTGAAACGGCATTCAAACACTGGAAGGGAGCTCCTCTCCATCACGACAGCGGAGCCGAGACCTGGAGGAGGAGCCTTGTGCTCAGGACACTGAGCACACCAGCTGCAGCCAGAGCTAAGACCTCAGTTTCCTGCCTCTTGAGTCATTGTTTTCCCCGCTAATTTTCTCATGAGATCATCACAAAAACCTCGTGGAAAGTTAAAAGAACCAGTGACATACATCATCTCCTTACAACTACTCTGCTAACAACTAGGGTGCGCCGCCACCAGGTGGTGAATTGGTGGCTAAGCACAGTTTCAGACAGCCAGGCTGCAGGGGTCACTGAGGCAGTAGGAGCAGGAGACTCTCAAGTAGCCCTGTGGGCTGCATCCGAGATGCGGTGCGGTGTTAACGGTGTCTCCAAAGAGGCAGTACCGAGACATGGTGAACCCCACGACCCCCCACCCCACACACAGGGCCCTGAAACCCAAAGTGCTAAGTGAGTTCCAGCAGACTCTGCGCCACAGACAAGTCCCTGTGACCGTCTTGCCCTTCCCGCCCGCATGGCCATCCCCATCCCGCATCCTGGGCTCCAACGAGAGGGCGAGGATGCAGCTCTCTGGAGCTTCCAACACCATCTAGAGAGGAGATGCCATCTATGCCAGGTTCCGGGCTGGCGGGGGTGGGCAGGGGTGGGGACACAGACAAATCGAAGCCAGTCTCCACTCCCGGCTCAGCGGGGAGATGTGTAAACTCTGGTCAATGGTGTGAAAAGGGAAGCACCAGCACTGTGCCAACCCAGAGAGGGAACAGAGACCCAGCCCAGGGCACTTCCTAGAGGAGGCGGTGCACAAGCTGTGTCTTGAAGGTGAGAAAATGAGTCAGCAGGGAATAGCGGGTGCCAGGGCACAGAAGCAGAGGCCTCATGCCTGCAGCTGCATTGGGCTGGAGGCCAAGTCAGGAAAGGGAGAGGTGAGGTTGGAGAGATTAGCAGGGGCCTTGGTGACCATGGGGGCAGGACGTTTGGACTTTATCCTGTAGGAGAAACTATGGAGAGAGGAAGACTAGGGGCATGGGAAGGATAGATCAAAGACCCTGAGGTTTCTCTCAGACTCATCCCAGCAAACATTTAGTTGTTTGCATGACCATGGATGGTCTCTGTCCTGCCTCTTCCATCGGACTCTCTGCTCCTCAGCAGCAGCTTCTATACTCTTGACAGATGCTGAGACAAAAAAAAAAAAAGTGAATCTCTAAACACAGGTTCTGTCATCTATAACACCTTAAAATAATAGGAAAAAAAAAGAAAAGTATATTTTTTCTATCAGCATTTTAGAATCCCGAATTCCAGAAGCACATCATTGGGGTTGCCTCAGCCAATAAATACCGCAGGCAGGGGTGGGAGACTGGTCTGGCCCATCACCCGCAGGGCCCCCAGCCCTACCTGAGTGCAGCCCAGCCCTGACGTAAATGGGCACGTCGGGGGCGTGCCTCATCCGGAAGTTGCCCACAGAGCTGCGGATTCCGGGTCATGTTGGCAATCTCACCTGCGGCAGCTCCCATCACACCGGGGCAGCCGCGACGCCACCATGTAGGCGGCCGCAGTGCCCTCCACCTAGAAGTCACAGCCGTCGCTCTCCAGCATCAGAGCACACTCCCCCCGGTAGTCCCCACCTCCCGCACAGGGCCACCCCCCGGGAGCCCACAGAGACGTCTCTGCCAGGCCTCTCACATCGGACACTCCAGCAATGACTGGGTCTGCGTATTTCAGATCGCCTTTGTCTGAACTGCAGGCGACCCCGCCTGTCTCATCTCCTCTGGCCCCAGCCCAGGAGTTCCTTGGTGGCAGATGTGGGTGCCCTGTCTGCACAATCCCACTGCAGCAGATCAAAGTTTTGTCTGCAAAAGAGCACTTGTATATTGAATACATATCCTGTTTTCCAAGCCTCATTGGCCTTCCAATGTGTACTGAAAAGAATGTAGATTTTGGAATCAGACAGATGTGGGTTCAAACCCTGGCTCTGCCATTTACCTGGGGCAGACCACTCGCTCGTGTGAGCCTGTTTCTTCTTATGTGGAATGCATCAGACGGGTGCAGTATTTCAAGAACCAGGCTCATCACAGATGCTCAGTAAATGGAGACTTCTGTCTCCATTATCACCATCATTTCCTTGGCTAATGGTTTTGGAGAAGATAGGATCACAGAATCTCAGACGTGGGAGGGACTTCAAAGGCCCCCTGCCCTCCTCCCCTGCTCCAGTGGCTACCCTGGTCTGCTCACCTGTGTTAATAGGAGGGCCCCTCCCTCTTGAGATGGTCGCTTCCCTCTTCAGGCAACCCTGACTTTCAAATATTGAATTGAATGGACATTAGCCCTTCACCTGCTGGTTCCAGGTCTACCATCTGAATTTAATCCACAAACTTTTCCTAAACGTCTTCTCTGTTCCTAAGGCCCTGTTCCAGGAGCTGAGGACACATGTACCGTGGCTTTCACCCCCGGCCACACGCCAGACCAGCCAGGTTGACAATGGTGACTGCCCCTCCCGGGGCTTCCCCTCTGCAGCTAAGGAACTCAGTTCCTGTGCTGCTACTCCTACTGCCAGCATGCGCTGACACCCCAGGGCCCGGAGCAGGGCCCTCCTCCCAGCCAGACACTTCCCCTCTCCCTTAGCAACTGGTGGATGATAATAATAGTGGTGATGCTTTCCCTGCCCACAGAGGGCGCTGTAACTCAGTACACAACAGTAGCCGTGGACTGTGCCCTACTACTTATGTCCCCCAAATCTCTCCCTCACCCCAGCCATCTCTACCCTGACACCAGGAAGTGATCTGCCCCAGTCACGCCACAATCTGCTCAGATAGTTAACTTTGCTGTCCGCGGCCAATGGCTTAAAATTCAGGCCCCACGACCTAGCAATTAGGGACTCCTATGATCTGCCGAATCTCCTGACTTACCCGTAATAGTTGCTCCTGGTTCCCCACGCTTCAGCCTAACAGGGACCTTTCTACTTCCTGCAGACACAGGGCACTCGCTCAGCTCCAGGACTCGATCGTCAGGTCCCTCTGCCTGAAATGCTCCCTGTGAATCCCTGTCTGTTGAGAACCAAGCCCTCCATCAGCCCAGTTCGCACTCGATCAAGTCCATAAAATCTTTCTGGTCACCAGCTGGGGAAAAGATTTTCCCTCCTCAGGGCTGTGTGATCTCCCTCTCCCTCCACGTCACCTGCTCCTGTCCACCCAGCGTTTATGGGCTGGTGGTGACCGGGGCAAGGGCAGGGACAGGGCTTACCGCCCCCAGCTGTGTATATTTCCACAGAGGAGAGAGGCCTCCCAACCCACACCCCAGGAAAGAAAAGCATGACTGAGGCCCAGCTTTCTCCCAGCTTATCCCCTTCTTAGAAGAAGGCAAGATTAAGTGCTGAAATACTCGTACAGCAGTTATTACAGGCTAGACGCTGTTACAAGTCCTTCACAAATATCATGCACTAGATCTTTGCAGAAATTCTAGGAAGTAGGTATTATTAGTATTGCCATTTTGCAGATGGAAATTGGGCCAGAGAGGTTGAGTCAGTCCACCACGTCACACAGCGTAGATCTGAACTCGGTCACTCCAGCTCCAGAGCTCGTACACTGTTCTGCCTCTCGGTGCACATGGCTTGGCCCTTTCTCTCTCTCTTTCGGGCAGAGGATCTGCCTGCCATGCGGCACTTCCCTCTGATCCTGCCCTGCATGTGGCTCACACATGTCTGGGCTGAGTCCTGCCTCTCAGGCAGCCTGGGAGACCTGCTGCCTGATGGGCCCCACCGGCAGCCTGCAGGTGCGCGGCTGCAACTCAAGGACAGTGCACCTGCTCTGGGGCCCAGCACTGCCTCAGATGGGCGACCCAAGGTCCGGACTGGGGAGGAGGAGCAGTAGAAAGTGCCGTGGTGGCCACACATCCAGACCACATTCTCCAAACTGCGAAAGTTGACCTCTAGCCCTCCGTCTGCCTGCTGCCTGGTCTGGAAAGAAGCACATGGTGTAGTCAACCCCAGTGACAGAAAGCTGACCAGGCACGGGATCCACTCTCTAGGAACTCAGGCTCATAAGGATGATCTCTCAAAGCCTTAGTTAGATCTTAGATCATGGCTGCAAGTGAGGGCCGTGAGTCCTCGTACACAGCCAGGGGAGAGTTGTGAGCAGAGGCTTCCATACTAATGAACGCAGATGTGAATTCTAACTCCATCACCGGCTTGCTGTGTGACCTTGGGCAAGTCACCTACCTCTCTGAGCCTGTGTTCTCATCTGTACAGTAGGGATAATGATCCATCTCTCTGAGGGGCACTGCAAGGGCCACATGAGGTGCCCTGTGACCATGCCTAGGCTGGGCCATCCTTCTGTAGGAGCTTAACTAGTGCCGATGCCACCCCTGCCCCCAGTCTGTGCTTTCAGGGAGAGGCCTCAGTGGCTGCACCTGCAGTGCTACCTGCGACGTCGTGTTGCTGACGAATGAACGACAGCACTTTCCTTCGTGTTACTTAGTCTGTGGAACAATCGTAAGCCATAAACACTTTCATCTCCGCTCACAAATGGGAGCTGGAGGTTCAGAGTGGTGAAGTGATTTGTCCAGGGTCACTTGGCAGTGGCCAGGGCCAGACGTACCCCCTGGGGCAGCCCACGTGGGCTCTGCTCTAGAGTTCTTTCCAGAAAAGTGCTCGCTCAGCGCGTGCTGGGAGGGAACTGCAGTCCCCGTGGAACCAGGAAATGACTGCCTGGTTGCCTCCCAGCCCAGACCGGATTAAAGAGCAGTAACCAGACCCCACCGGGAATGGAGGGGAAACCGAGGCGGAGGGCGTGAGTGATGAGAGACACGCTCACACATCGTGAGGAATGGACCTCCTGTTCCCCACATCTGGAGGGGCGCGCAGGCCTTGTCTGATTTCATTTCATTCTGCCAGAAATATGCAGGCCTCTTGGCCGGAGTTCAGAGTAGATTAAAAGGCGTGATTCAGAGCTGGGAGGGACCCAGGTGTGAGGAAAGATTAACAGGGGAAGAAGAGACAGGCCAGGGGTGACGCAGGGCAGATCAAAGCTGCAGGGCTCAGCGAGACCAGACGAGACGAGGAATCTTTTCCTGCAGCTCTGGAGGCAGAAGAGAAACTCAGCCCATGTGGGAGAGGAGGCCTCAGCACCACAGACTGGGGCAGGGGCGTGGGTCCTGAATGGGGAACAGCAGGGACGCCACACGCTCGGAATGTCAACGGCCCAGTCTCTACAGGTCAGTGTTGGGCAGTGTGGTGCAGTGGGCAGAGCCAGATGTGGGGCAGGGGCAGGGGGGGCATTGCAGATTCCTGTTCTGGCTCTGCCACCTACCAGCTGTGTGACCTGGGGCAAGTCTCTTCTACTCTGGACCTCAACAAACAACACATTCAGTTAACATACAAGTGTATTTCCTGAGGACCTACCATGTGTTGAACACTGCCAGGCACTGGGGACAGAGAGGTTATGTTGGAACAACGAAGTGTGGCTATTCTGTCCTGGGGTAGGTATGAGAGCATCACTCGGGAGCTCCTACCATGTCTGGAGGGGCAGGAAGCTAACCTGAGTCCAGGATGCCCAGGGGGCAGGTGCCGAGGAGGGAAAGCAGTGTTCCGGGAGGAGGGGAGGCATGTGCAAAG
>PVJI01007436.1:0-78013 GCA_004026765.1 Micronycteris hirsuta
GCTTTGTGGCTAAAAAATGTGAATTCCTTGCCTAGGGACTAGTTATCAATGAATTGTTCCAGGCACAAACTTTTTCTCGTTAAAGCCAGGCACTCATTTTGCCAAAACAAAAGTCGTCTGCTCTGATTTGCTCTTTAACCGTGTGCAGGAGGTAGGCTTCGAGTGGACCTGGGTGGCTTCTCTACAGCCCGGGGTTGGCAGGGGGAGCCCTTCCCACTCCGCTCACGGCCTTCAACACTGAGACCGCCCGTGCCGTGCTTCTGTGCCTGGGGGGCGGTGACGGGGCCTTTTCTGCCTGAATTCAGGGAAAGCCGCTGAAGGAGGCGCAGGGAGAAATTCTGTATTCCGCCCACTTCCTGGAGTGGTTTTCGGAGGAAGCCCGCCGCGTGTACGGAGACGTCATCTGCACCCCCGCCAAGGAGAAGCGGGCCCTGGTGCTCAAGCAGCCGCTCGGCGTGGCCGCGGTCATCACCCCGGTACGTGGCTGGGGGGTCAGCAGGGCCTCGGGGAGAGGCTGCCACTGGCCGTGGCTTCCGGTTCCTCTGTGGGATGCGGAGGTGTGTCCTGGGGCTGTGACGGGGAGGCCTGGGGGAGGCAGGGGACACGTCCCCACAGGTGGGTCCCCCCAGGGGCTCTTCCCACTGGGCATGAAGGCTGCTTGGCACTGCCAAGCATGTCTGAAAAGAGCTTCTAGAACTTATCCTTTTTTAAAGAAGACTTCAGATGTGACACATTTGCTGATGTGTCCTAGTTCTGAGAGTTTCACGCGTCACGCAGGTTACGTGTGTGCCTGGCATAGCCCCTCTGCCCTCCTGGACGGGCTGCAGCAGCCGGGTGCCCAGCTTCCTCTGGGCCACCCCCTCTCAGACCCACCCCCACCGGGCCCCATGTGAGCTCCTGCCCAGCCACCAGCTGCCCTCCAGGCCCCGCGCTCCCCCGCTCAGCACAGTGGCGACAGGCAGCCCCGTGCCCGGGTCCCACTGCAGCTCACTGCTTCGAGCTGTGTGGCCTCGGGCCTGTCATGGCACTGCTCTGCCTCAGTCTCCCCAAGCCTGCACGTGAGGATCATAACACCAGCCTCACTGGCTTATGGCAGGGAATTAATTCGCTCTAGGTTAACAGTGCCTGCCCCAGAACAAGCCCGTGTTTGCCACGGTGAGAAAACACTGCCAGGAGAGACGTGTACCTGTCTACAGGTGTCTCCACAGAGAGAGGGAAGTAATAAGTCACCGGCCATTTTCAAAGTCACCTTTGCTACTGTTTTGTGCCAAAGGGTCAGGAAACCACGGCCCCCAGGCCACACCCCGCCTGCTGCCTGTGTTTGTCAGTACAGCTTCATGGGGACGCGGCCACGCGCAAACTTCCCCACCACAACCACGGGGTCAAGTGTCTGGGTTGGCACCTGTACGCCCCACAAAGCCGAAAGTACTGATAAGTCTGCCGACGGCTGGTGCAGATAACCGTGCTGTTTGAAATTCTGAAACTGCTTCCTGTCTGTGGGAGCCTCTGCCCCACGCCGCTCGGGTCGACAGTGTGGGTGCTCGGGGCTCCCCTGTGAGGAGCCGAGAGCCGCCCGCCCGTCCACTGTGCGTGGGCCTGGCCGACTGCGGGGGCTCGGCAGGCAGTGCCCCCCGCTCACCGCCCTCTGCCCTCTGTCCCCAGTGGAACTTCCCCAGCGCCATGATCACCCGCAAGGTGGGGGCCGCCCTGGCAGCCGGCTGCACCGTCGTGGTGAAACCCGCCGAGGACACGCCCTTCTCAGCCCTGGCCCTGGCCGAGGTGAGCCCTGGCGGAGGGGAGCCCCGCCGCGCACACGAGGACGTTGGCCCGGGAGAGAGAAGCGCGGGAAGCCTCCGCCTCGCCTGCCTCGCACGCTGGATGGTGCCGCTCTGACTTGTCAGCCACTGTTCTCAGCCAGCTGCTGTCCTCCCAGACAAAACGGGGGTGGGCTTCCGACACCTGGGGTGGTCTGTGTTTTAAACTGCCCCAAAGTGACGTCCGTTCGTCCTTCCTGTTAAGCAGGCAGTCCTCGTGAGGTGACCACACCCAGGCGTTTGTCACGTCTGGGGCCTCTCCCGGCCGGTCTGCAGTCAGACCTTGTCATTCTACCTCCATCAGCAGAACCCAAGCCTCCCACAGTGGCTTCCGGCCCTAACAGATGCCGCCTGCGGAGCCCGGCCCCTGGCCCTCCTGTCACTGCGGAGCCCTTGCCGCATCTGCTCCGGCCGCTCTGGCCCTTGCCAGGCGCAGCCTTGACTCCTCGTGGCTGGAGGGGCGTCCCTGTCCTCTGACACAGGGCCCCGACCGCTGTGGCTGTGACTGTCCCCTTGCTGTGCACCCCGGGGCCTGCGGGCGCCTGCCGGAACCCGGGACCTGGCTGATCCCCCGGGAAGGTGCACGGGACAGCGGCCGGGTGCTGCGGTGACGGCCACGGCCGAGCCCACGGTGCTCGTGAATCCCCGCTGTGCACATAAACCCCGTCCCGTTCTCTCCTTGGTGGCAGTAAACGTGCTCTGTTTTCCTGTGACGAGGGTGCCGCTCTTGCACCTGTAAGTCGGCGGGTTCCTCCTGCCTGTGTCCCCAGCGGGTCACCTCATCTTTAAAGCCGGGCAATACGAGAGCGGCGTCTCTGCGTGGCCGTTTGGGGCGGTTCTCCAGGGGCGCGGTGTGCTCGCCAGTCTGTGGGCTCAGGTCTTCCATTCAATCTGGGGCGTTTTCAGGGCCCGTCCCAGATGCTCGGTCTGCTCCCGTCCTCAGGAACGCCGCGGTCCCCGTGTCGGGTCGCCTCTGTCACGTTCTCTTGCGTGTTTTCATCTTTCCCGTGATCTTCAGCTGTGTTCCGTGTCACGCCTCTGTTTCTCTGGTGTTATTACCTGCTGTGTCGATTTGGTCACATGTTCCCTCGTGTTTACTCCTCATTTCTGGAAAGGAATTCCGGTTCGTTCCTGAGTTCCCTCCCCTCACTTCTGGATTTGCGCTCGTTCCGATGCGTGGCGTCCTTTCGGGGCAATTTCCTTATCGCCTCTCACGGCAGAGAGAGGCGCAGTTTCGGGCGGTTTGTGGGCGTGTCCGGTTTCTGCTTTGGTTGCGTCTGAGGATGCTTTTCTATTCTTTATTTTTTTTTCTTGTAATAACTTTGTACAGGATTTGACGTCCCTGTTTTGCTGAGCAAGCAGCCTCTTGTTCCAGGAAGTCCGCTTTTCTAGCCTCTTCGGGAGGCCTGGGCAGAGCGTGCGTCTCGCGCGTCCCAGACCCTTCGGCGACTTGCCCGACTCCCGGTGGTGCAGGGGTCCCTCGGCCCCCTGCCGTTTGCTGCGCCGGGCAATTCCAGATGAGCACCCGCAGCCCTGTGACGAGAGCACCTGTGGGCTGTGGGGCCCTCTTATCAGATGTGTCGACAGCCTGCTGCTGTCTCGGCTGTCGGTGTGTCCCCACCCACGTGTAATCTGCAGTTTGTGGAGACTCTGTGTCGGCCAGCGTGTTATGGCGTGTCCGCCCATCAACAGCGCGGTCAGGTGGCAACGCCTGGGGCTGCCCACCTGGACCCGCAGTGAGCTCCCCAGACACCTGCCTCCTCTGCAGCCAGTGCTGTGGCTGGACCAGCCCTGGGTGTTCTTGCTGTCATTGCAAGACGCCCTCAGCAGTGACCGCCAGGGACCTTCAAAGACGAGGCCTGTTACCCACGGGTCCCCGAGGGCCACACCGCCAGGTCTCGCAGGTCCACTCTTCATTGATGGATTTAAAGCATCATCGCAGGAAGGCAACGCGAGGGGCTACGCGGTCGGTTCCCACGTCAGCTGGGGCTGTGAACAGGAAGGGAAGCTCCGGGGCGGGGGCGGGGGTGGGGGCGGCCCGTCTCATCCCGGGCTGGCAGGTGTTTATCTGAGACAAGCCTGAGGCGGGGCCACCAGCAGCACGGGCGCCTGGCGCTGGCATCGGGATGTAAACAGCTGTTGGGCGCTTACACCCCCTCCGTCTGGTCGATGTAGTCTCAGGTGTGTGGGGCGGCTCCCCCACGGCTCCCTCTGTCTTTACGAGGGTCCGAGGGACAGAGAAGCTGGGCTGCTCCCGCTGCCCTCCCAGAGTCCCGGTCAGACCTGTGCGGGGAGCCCCCTGCTGGTGGGATTCGGAAGTTCACGGAACTCAGGCCACACCTCGTCCAGAGACCAGGGTCGTGTTCTGGGCAGGCCGCTGAGGGCTGGCGGCTGGTGCTGATCCTCCCGGCGTGGCCGTGGCCGCCCCTTCCCTGTGAGGCCCGCCCCTCGCCACCTCCGCACCCGGGCCACCTGCACACAGTAGGGCCCAGTGAGTGCTCTCGCCACGCTGTCCCCTTCATCCTGCAAGTGAACCAGAAACCGATTCTTGAACTCTCCTCCGATTTTTCTTAGGAAACAAGGCCAAGGTTGTCTTTTTCTTCTAACAGAGCGTTGCACTGAAACGTACACCCTGAGAAATTTTCCCTGGGTGACAAGTCACGACACAGTAATATCGCGTTGGCACCGACAAGAATCTCCTTTTGGCCCCAAATGTATTCTGATCCTGTCCCCAAAGTCAGCTTAGTTTCTTCCTTTACTTCTCGGATTAACGCATCAATTTGTTCTCTCCCCCATTTTCTCCTTCGCTGCCGCGTGTCTGCTGCCTCTCCCCACAGCTCGCAAACCGGGCTGGCGTCCCTCCCGGCGTCTACAACGTCGTGCCCTGCTCCCAGAAGGCGGCCAAGGTCGTGGGGGAGGCGCTTTGCACGGACCCGCTAGTGTCCAAAATCTCCTTCACTGGCTCGACTGCCACCGGAAAGGTACGTGACTCAGGAAGACAGGCCATTCCAGTGTTTTCTCTTTGGAGCGGCTAATGGGGCTCTCCCCTCGGCCACCCCCGCAGGGAGGGGCCCCACAGAGCGCGACAGTCCCGGTCGCCCCCGCAGAGATGCCGGTGGCGGGTGGTCTTCCTGGGGCCGGACGCAGGCTCCGAGCTCACAGCACACTTCCCGGGGCAGCCAGCGGTGCAGGTTCCCGTGGTTGCTGAATGCCAGGTGGCGAGAGCCGAACACCCACCTCAGTTCTGGAACGCAGGGTTCTTTCATGAGCTGGAATGAAAGATTCCAGAAGCCCACAGAGGGTGCTGAAAAGGACACCTCAGCACCGAATGAAAACTGTACGCGGTATGAGGTACTTGCAGAAACAAAAAGGACTTTTTAAATGTTTGAAAGCAGAAAGGCAGACGGGACAAGTTTCTGTTTATGGCGTTCCCCTCCTGACAGCAGCTTTCTGCTGCTGCCGTGTCTGCGTCTGTGCCTTCGTGCCGGACACGCACACGCACACGCACACCTCAGACGGAGTAACCGACCCTCGTCTGAAAGCGTTTGCAAAGCTGGTCACGTCTGGACACCACGAGCAGCGGGCATGGGCAGTCCCGGCCGTGATCACTCGGTGGGCCATGAGCTGGCCACCCCCGTGCCAGACGCGGGGGCTGGGGACCCGTCCACTGTCCAGCCGGGCAAGGGGACCCTGCAGTGCAGGCCTTCTCGGAGGGCCCACACGCCACTGGGAAGTGGTCGGAGGAGGAGAAAGGCCTGGCTGGGAGAGAGCTTGTGAACTTGGCCGTCGGAGGCACAGACGTTCCCAGGATGCGGGGCAAAGGCCAGCAATGCGTGGCTTCTCCTCACTTTTTTTGCTCAGCAGATGGTCACCATCTGACGGCCCCCGGGACAGTGCCAACCACGTTCCCAACCAGGTCCAGCTCGCCTCTTAAATTACTGACCTGGGGCAGCGGTTCTTCCGGGAGAGGGGCAGGGCCACCGATGAGGGAGTGGCCGATCTCTGTCTGCAGAGAGCCAGTGGCCGTGCACCTGACCCTCAGACAGTCTGGCCTCTAACGGAGCCCTGTTCTGGAGCTGCTGGCCCTGCCCCTTCCCCATCCAGGAGATGACCCCTCTGAGGCCACGGAGGGAACAGAGCAGTGTTTACAGCACAGGATACCTCGTCTCTTCCTGCACCAAGACAGGATCCTCCAACTCGAGGACAACAGACTCGGAGGCTGACCAGTGACCTGGGACAGGGCCCAGCAGAGGGGCGAGCCGGGCAGTCCGGCCTGTCCCAGGCTTTGGAAGCTGAGGCCCGGAGGTCCACAGTGGGGACCAGAGGGGACAGGATGCCTCATGAGGTGACAGCAGTGCAGGTAGTCAAAGCCGGGCTCAGCAGCCGCCCTGAGACCAAAGGGAAGGACACGCGGGCAGAGGGAAGATACAGCAACACAGTTCTGTGCCTGAGGCTGGGCCGAGGCAGGAGACCCTCTGCGAGCGAAGGCGGGGGACCAATGGCCCGGCAGAGAGCGTTTCCTACAAATCAAAACAAATACCCGCCTTGAGTCCAACACCAGAAGGTTTGTGTTAAGCCTGCTCTGCTCTGTGGGAGGCTCCAGTGCGAAGACCACCACCGCCAGACGCTCCCCGGACACCAGAGCGCTGAGGCACGGGGTCCCCTTTCCAGCCATGCTGGATTTCGGCCAAGGGCCCTGCTGCAAACCCCTAGCCCGCAGTGCGCACTGCTGGGGGCCGTCCCTCGCAGGGCCGTGGGCTTGTGCCCGCTGTCCTCTGGCTAGACCGTCCGGGTCCCTCTGTCCCATGGCTGTGGCTGGACAGAGACCCGCCCAGGGTCCCACGCAGCTTTCCTGGACCAGGAACGCCTCTTACCGGGTGTGTAAGGCGGAAAGCCTTGCGGCTGGGCGGTCAGCAATTCTCCTTCCCGAGCTCGTCCCACGGTAACAGCCGCAGGCTGTGCTCGCCGGCGAGGCCTCGGGAACAGCCTGCACGCCCATCGGAGGACTGAGTGAAGTACGAACAGCCGTGCGAGGGGCTGTAGTGCAGGCACGGGACGGAAGGTGCTAGAAAGGCGTGTGCCAACACGAGGGGCCGTTCCCTCATGCTGACGGAGGTATAAAGCGCTGTGAACACGTGCGCGTGTCCCAGAGACGTGGTTAATCGGGGAGCTGAAGCGGGTTGTGAACGTGTGACTCCACCAAACTGTTTTCTCTGAAAACACGAGCTGTGGGTTCTGAGTTCCGGGCGGTTTCGTCCCGTCCCATCCCTGTGGTGTCTCAGCCTGCCACGCCGACTGGTGTGAACAGGCGGTGCGCTCACGTGGTGGCTCAGAGACCCAGGCAATGTGAACACGTGCACACCGGGAGGTCTCGCCCTCCGCCTGGTCCCTGCTCCCTCCCACATATGACTGAGGAATTCTTTTTATTTATGTGTTTTAAATGTTTCATTTATTTACTTTTAGAGAGCAGGGAGGGAGAGAGAGAGGAAGAGAAACACCAGTGTGTGGTTGCCTCCCATGTGCCCTGAACTGGGGACCTGGCCCCCAACCCAGGCATGCGCCCTGACTGGGAATCGAACCGGCGACCTTTCAGTCTGCAGGCCGGATCTCAATCCACTGAGCCACACCAGCCAGGGCAGGAATTACTTTTAGTTTCTTGTTACCTTCCAGGGTGTCTCTGTCACCTACAAGCAAATGAGGACAGGTAGTCTTGCTCCCCTCTTTCCTTGTACAAAGCAGCATCAGTGCCACCTCGCTGTGCACCTGGTGTCTGCGCTGCTGGGTCGGCGTCAGAAACGGCTGGTCGCTGACCCTCCGCGCACAGCCTCCCCTCTGCTCTGTGCCCAGGTGCTGCTGCACTACGCAGCCGACTCCGTGAAGCGGGTGTCCATGGAGCTGGGCGGCCTCGCCCCATTCATTGTGTTCGACAGTGCCAACGTGGACCAGGCCGTGGCGGGGGCCGTGGCCTCGAAATTCAGGAACTCCGGGCAGGTGAGTCCCGCGGCGCGCTCCAGGGTCCGTGCGTGTCTGTGTTGTACGAAGGTCCTGCCACCTTCCTCGTCTCAAAGGAACCACCTGTGAGTTCCTTCCAGTGTCCATTCTTTCTCCTTCCACTGTTGCAGCAAGTGCTTAGCGAGCGCCCCTCTCTGCCAGGGGCGATGTAGGCGTGGAGGCTCTGCTTCAAGGAACTGCCTGGACCGCAGAGGCCTTTCATCAACATTCTCTCTTCCGCTGCTCTCTGACCTGGTGACCGTGGGTCTGCCCCATGGGCCTTCTCAGGACTGAGCAGCTGAAGTCACCGCCCAGACTCACAACAGCCGGGCAGCTGGGTCTCCTGCTTCCTGGGATGGAGGGCAGGACCGGCCGCCATGGTAGGGTGCTCCCCGGCTGTCCCGGCTGCCACAGGGAGAGAAGCGGCCTGAGCTCCCTCGCCGTTATAGGAAATGCTAGAGCTGGTGGGGACTGCAGTCAGCTGACCCAAACCCAGCACGTCACGGATGGGGACATGAGACTCAGGAAAGACTGACCGGCTTGAGGCCCCACTTCCTTGGGTCATGACCCCAACTCTGCTAAGGAGCTAGAACTGTGAAGGTGGGGTCCTGTCTCCCCTATTCTGTCCCAGCTGCTGCTGGGGTCCTGGTTTTACAAAGTATTCGTACCCACTGTGCTGTTCCAGGAACACCACACACTGCACGAGGGTGTGCTGGGGCCGAAAGGCAACATGTGGGATATTCTGGGTTAAGCAGTTTTTATCCCTGTTTTGGCCTTCGGCACTTGGTCCTTCCTGAGCAGGCGCGGTCGTGCTGGAGGAGGTGCTTCCGTGTGGACACGCGAGGGCCGACAACGTGTGTGCCGCTCAGATCTCACGCCAAGGCCACCACTGCTGGGCGTGCTGCTCCCAGCCAATCAAATTGCATTGGACGCAAAGTTATCTGTGTACTTGTTTCCACTGGAAAAATACACGATTAAGAAAAAACACAAGAAGAGAGTTTACCAGGGGGAACTGTATTTCCTATAACATGGCTATGGAATTTGAAAACATTAGGTCTAATGGGAAACGAGTCAGGGTCCTTCCAGTAATTCAGGCTGGCGTGGAAAATGGCCTCGTGTCTGTCTTCACGGTGGCGGGTCAGCCAGCACCCGGGAGGTCCGGCCCGAGGGCGCACGCAGCCCTGGAGCCCACCCTCTGGCCCGTCACTGTAGCGCCACTGCCCTCGGGTGGGGGGGGGTTCAGGGTGCGTCTCCCTGTCTGTTTCATAGTGACGTGCTCAAGCCACTAGAAAAAAGTCGGGTTAGCTGCCCTTTCATCTTTATGCACAGATGTTTATCCTACGTGTTAGCAGCAGAGCTACGGAGCTGCAAGGGGCTGATCTAGGCCTGGGCCTGGCGTCCCCCTCCCCGCCCCGCCCCCCGGGGAGAGAGATAGCGGGTGGCCGCCTGGGGAGGCGTCTGCACGCAGAGCCAGCAGCAGCCACAGCGTCCTCGGTCAGCAGCTGCCGGCACGCTGTTCACCGAGTCTGCTCTCCTCCGTCTAGACCTGCGTCTGCTCAAATCGCTTCCTGGTGCAGAGTGGCATCCACGACTCCTTCGTGAAGAAGTTTGCCGAGGCGATTAAAACCAGCCTGCGCGTGGGCAACGGTTTTGAGGAGCGGACGACTCAGGGCCCGCTGATCAACGAGAAGGCAGTAGAAAAGGTGGGTTCATTCACCGTCTGCTCCGTCGCACACGGTTTCAGATCAAAAGCTTAGCTAGCAGAAGGCGCTGTGGTAAGGTGCCCGGCACAGCTATTTTGGAAACGGCGAGAAGTCACAAAAAGCAAACTTCTGCCAGTCCTGTGAGTCGTGCGGCATCCTCTGGTCACCAGCTTTCCAGCTCTGCCGTGACACTGAGCCCCCAGCAGATGTCACTTCAGGTCTCCTGCGCTCCCTCACTGTTCTCTGACGGTGGCGATCACGCCGTCCCTTGCTGCCTCAGGAATCAAGATCTCAAAATCCAATTCTTTAATTTCCCAACACCCAGAAGGGAAGGACAACCAGCTCTGGTTCTGAGATGTCTTCCGACTGAAAGATTTCACCCACTGTCGAGTAGAATGAATGAAAAGGAAACCCCAGATAGAGTGTGTAAAATTTTAGAACGTCAGGGGTGTAAAAGGAGATCCTAGAAGCTCCCGGAGGGGAAGCTCCTCCGAGGAGGAGGGGCGCGGCAGGGAACCAGCTTTCCACCAGCGGCTCTGCACAGGGAGCGGCGCCCCTCGTTCTGAGGGGAGCACTGGACCCAAGCTCCGCCACAGCTAACACCAGGTGGCACATCAGACGTGCAGGCAGAAAGCTCCAACCGTGAACCACGTCCAGCGTACCTGTTTCAGAACGAGGTCCAGGAAGGCGGCCAACCTGGGGTCCCAGGCCCTGGGACTCACCCAGGAACACAGACAGCAGATCCGGGACAATAGCTGAGCGGCAGGCCTGGGAGGATTTGTCTAAGGGGGACGTCACAGAGCAGGGAGGGGTGCCCTGGGCCCTCTGCTTGCTTCCGGCTGCAAGTCTGGCTCCTCCCACCTGAAAGACTGAGGCTGTCAACCTGCTTGGGAAAGAAAGCAAGCCAGGTGCAGTTTTCTGCCGCTCGCCCTCTCTGAGACCCTGTCATTTCCAAGGTGCCCTCAGCCAGCTTTCTCAAGGGCCCCACTTTCTCTCGTCTCACAGGTGGAGAAACACGTCAGCGACGCCCTTTCCAAAGGTGCTACTGTGGTGACCGGCGGGAAGCGGCATCAACTCGGAAAGAACTTCTTCGAGCCCACCCTGCTCAGCAACGTCACCCGGGACATGCTCTGCTCCCGGGAGGAGACGTTCGGGCCTCTGGCGCCAGTTATCAAGTAAGATTGTCCAGCTGGTGGGCAGACGGACCAGGGAGGAAGGAGGAAACCGAGTCAGAAGCCAAGGTCACGTGCTGTGGGGGGCAGGCTAGGCAGGCAGCTGTGCTGTGTGAGCCCACTCACGAGTGTTAAAAACGCATTATTTCCTACTCAGACCACAAAGTTGACCGTGTTCTCTGCCTTGCTCGTGTCTTGCTTTCTGCTGAACTCATCTGTCTTCTCACTGGAGTGCATCCTGGAACAGCTCTTTCAAGGGAGCCTGTCAGAAATGAACTTTCTGGGATCTTATGTGATCTTTTATCTCGCATTCAAAGCAAATAACAATTTGCCTAGATACAATTCTAGCCTTAACGCTTTGAAGATACCACGCCTTCTCTGCTTACATCCAGGCTGTTGTTCAGAAAGCTGAGGTCGAGTTCCTGTTCCTTTGAAAGGTCGTCTGCTTTCTCTCTGGAGACTTTCGAAACTTCTCGTGGTCTCTGACGTCCTTACATTTGCTGGTGTGGACGCGTTTTCATTCTGAGGCGCCCGTGTCTTCCTGTAACACCTGAAGTGTGTGTCTAGTCCCGGGGAATTCTGGGTTACTTTTCCAAACACTTCTCTGCCTGCACTTGTTCTTTTCCAGCCTGGAGGAAGCCGACTATATAGAGACAAATTCGCTTCCATCCTCCACTGCTTGTCAGTCCCGCATCTCTTCAGCGGCCCCTGTGCTGCCCAGACGCTGCTCCCTCCACTTGCCAGCCCCACAATCCAGTCTCCACACACCCCTCTGCTCCCCAGCCCCCGCCCCCCACTGCGTTCTGAACAGCCGCAATTCCCGTTCCATCCTGGTCTCTGCACCTGGCTCTTCCCCATGGCTGATCCTTCCTGCTTCACTAGCCTCCCTTCCCTGCGGATAGTCCTCCTTTCCCCACCTCCGCCAGTTCCGGTGGTGGTTTGTCATCTTTCTGGGTCTTGGGACCTTGGAAGTCTTGTCATCTTCCCCGAGAGCTCATTTTTAGCCCCTTCAAAGGTGAGCAGCCTTGGCTAGTGATGTCTGTCCACCTGGGGGCTGTGCTCCTTCCAGATGCACCTGGAGGGCAGAGGGTGGAGTCTCAGGGCAGGAGTATTCAAACCTGGTCTCTGCGCCAGCCCTCTCTCCAAGAGCCCTTCCCCGGTGGAGGGTTTGCAGTTCCCTCGGGGGCAATGGGCTGGGGAGAAGAGGTGTGTGCTGGCCCTGGGGTCCCTGCTGCTTCCCTGCCCGGTGACAACACAGCTCTGTCCAAGGAAACAGGTCCGCAGGTGGAATCACCGGAAACCCCCGGGTGTGAGGGGAGGGGAGGCTGGGTGGAGCCCTGGCCCTCGCGCCCCTCCGTGGGGACCACCTCTTGGCCTCCAGAAGTGTCCTGCATGTTTGGCACTCGTTGCTGGTGAGGTTTTGGGCCGTGATCCCCTCTGCCCTCCAGCCCCGGGAGAGCAGAAGGCGGGTGCGGGGCTGCTGGGCCGTCTCACCTGGGGCCGAAAGCGCCGTGTCCCGTACTTTGCCGGCTTTGCCACCATCGTGCAACTGGAGTTTATGGGCCACTCTGTCACGGGGGAGATGGTCACTCAAAGAACTTTCACCTCCACTTTAGTAAAAGGTTTCACCCAGAATGTGACCTTGTTTTCTGAGGGAGCAGAAAGGACACGTGGCCGGAAGGCAGGCGCTGTGCGGAGTGGGGCCTGCGTGAGACTCTGCCACTGCCCACCTGTGTCCCAGGACGCATCAGCTCCAGGCTCCCCTTCACTAGTGGGATCTGTTCTGACCAACCCTGTTCCTGCGGGACAGTCAAGGGGGCTCAGTGACACCATGTCCGACGGTGTCATTATTGGTGTTTGTGCAGAGCGGGGACATCGGCCACACTGTTTCCCTGTTCTCCAGTGGATACACCGGCCCTAGGAGACAGGGCTGGTCATTCGCCAAACAGGGGATTCTCTCCGGGCCACCCTCCTGGCCCCTTCCTCCTCCCCATCCTCCAAAGCTGCCTTTTGTCTCCCCTCGAACTGGCCAGGGCCCAGGGGAGCCCAGCCAGCTCTGCCTGGTGCCCCCACTGCTGGAGGATTTCCGAAGTTAGGAACTGGGGTGCTTAGAACGTTTCACCCAGTTACAGCTGTGGGGCAACAGGAAAACGCCCCTCAAGCCTTGTTCCGTAAGTGGAAAGGCAGAGCTGGAGGGGCCCACACGGGGCTCTGGTCCGGCCACAGCTGACGCTGGAGCCCAGGCTGCCCCTCCGGATGGCCTCTCCCTGTATCAGGGTCGCCTCCAGAGTCCTCACCGTGACGGTGGGCACTCCTAGGAGGTGGCAAGCTCAGCGGTTCTTTGCGGCGTTCTGTTCAGCACGTGGGCGTGCCGCGGGCCCCGCGCTGTCCTCCGAGAGGCGAGCACACGGCCGCCAGCCCCACGGCCAGCGGTGCCGTTTCCCTTTGCGCTGCTCTGGGGTCTCTTTGCGAAACCCCAGCCGTGTCCTGCCATTACTGGGGACACAGATCGGGAGCAGAGACGGCTGGCGTTGTCTGCGCCCCTGCACAGTGTTGGCTGATGGCTCACGTTCCCTCCGGCAGGTTCGACACGGAGGAGGAAGCCGTGGCGATCGCCAACGCGACGGACGTGGGGCTGGCAGGTAGGTGTCTGCCACGGCTCAGCGCCGGTCCGGTCACCACCCAGGCTGACGCTGCGTCTGCCTGTGAGACACCGCCCTGGGTTTGGAGGGCGCCACTGAGCACAGGGGCAGGTCTGTGCACCACTGCGATGCACACGGGGAGCCCCAGCGAGACGGCGGGGTGGGGGGCGGAGGGGCAGAGCGGGTTGTGCCAGGCGGGAAGCTGCACGCAGCCCCGAGTCCCGTGTCCCCAGGGTCTGCCGCTTGGGGTTCTGCGAGCTGCTCCCGTTCTCCGGGGTCTGGAGCTGAGCACGAGAGCGTGCGGACGGGCAGGGCGCGTCTCGGCAACACTGTCACCGACAAGGGACTGGGATAGAGGCAGGTCGGCCCCGGCACGGACTGGAATCTGTGGGCTCTTAATGTCGTGGAGGAAAGACCTCATGACACAGGTCCAGGTGACTTTGAGAGCGCGTCGGTGAAAACGGGGACAGGGAAACGAAGCAAGGGCTTGAGATGCAGGAGCCAAGTTCACCGCAGCAGGACTGAGCCTGGGCTGGCGGCTCGGCCCTTGGGAAGGAAAGCCAGAGGCAGAGGTGAGCCAGCTGGGCTGCGCGAACTCGGGAGACAAGTTACAGAGGCAGAGGGATGGTGCTCGGACAGGTTCGGGGGTCAGCCCTGGACGAGCTGCCGCTGCGCCTGCTCCCCTGGTGGCCGGCCTGCTAGGAACCTGCAGCGCTCAGGAGAAAGAGCAGATACACCCCGAGGAAAGATGGGAGGGGAGCGCTCTCTACAGAGTGGATCCTCTGTCTCAGGAGGTTTTGTCTATTTTCTAAGGGTAGGTTTTAGGGGAGTTCTCAGGGGAGGGTCTCTGTAGAATATTCATCAGCTTTCACGTGCGCCCTGTAGTGACCCTGACTCATCAGAGTGAGTGTATAGGTTACCCTCCGTCGGGTTCGTCTTCAAAGAATGTCCCTGAGGGGGCGGGGCGGGGCCATTCCCGCCCCACCCCAGGCGGGGTCTGGAACACGTAAACCGTTGGTCCTAACTGCCCTGGCTGCGGAAACAAGCCCCCGGGGTCTAGTGTCTGGCTGGAAACTGCTCGGCCAGTTTGGCCAGCTCTCTGTCCCAGTGTCCCCATTCCACTTGCCAGGGGACTCTAGCTTCTAACCATCCCGCGGCAGCATCCTGCACCCAGCCACCCTGACAAGATCCCCTGTGCGCAGGTGCGCGACAACTCTGTTGAGCATCCGCAGTGAAGTGTGAGGATACATGCAGCTCTGGCTCTCCAGGAGCCTCCCCGCGTGAGGGGACCCTTCACAAAGGAGGAGGACATGCACATGGTGGCCTGGCCCCACGCTGCCCGCTCAGGGGTGCCGGGACGCTGGGGTCAGGTGCACACGGGGGCTCCCACACGCTGAGAGCAGCGTCCCTCCCTTCCCTCTGTGACAGGACGGGGGTGCAGGGAACCGTGCCCGCGGACTCTGGGCGCAGGCGACCCGGGGAGTGAAGAAGTGAGAGAGGGAGGGAGGGTTTGCTCGGCGAGTTTGGGGAAGATGTCTGGTCACGGGAGTGAGGACAGGTGACGCTGAAAGTTGACTGAAAGCACCTGGCGTTCGAATGCGCGCGAGGAACCTTATTTCCTAACGATGAGGCGTCACTGGAAGGCGTGAGCACATGTCCCACGCAGACAATGGAACAGAGCTGTGCAGGATGGACCGGACAGTGGGTCACAGGCGCTGGGGGGTGACGGCCACTGTCCCGCGAGGAGACAGTGAGCAGGCAGCGGGGACAGAAGCAGAAGACCGTGTCTGAGGTTTGACGGGAAGACAGACAGGCCCCGCTCGGGGTCTAGGTGGGAGCCCGGCGACTCCGGCCTGCGTGGTCGGGCAGACGCGAGCGTGGCCCTCGGCTGTAGACACAACGTCGTCAGAGGCTGTCCCACATGCTGGCTGTGTCCTCTCCCCCGGGACAGGTTATTTTTACTCCCAAGACCCGGCGCAGATCTGGCGGGTGGCGGAGCAGCTGGAGGTCGGCATGGTGGGCGTCAACGAGGGGCTCATCTCCTCCGTGGAGTGCCCGTTCGGCGGCGTGAAGCAGTCCGGCCTGGGGCGAGAGGGCTCCAAGTATGGCATCGATGAGTACCTGGAGGTCAAGTACGTGTGCTTTGGAGGCTTGTAGGGGTCTTGCTTTCTTCAGAAAATAAAGAGGAAGGCTGCCTACATACATGGCAACATGCCATCCATTATTTTGTAAACCTCATCCAATCCTCATCATCGAAAACAGGTGGGCTCCTGCCCAGCCCCTTCCCTAACTGGGGACCAACGGGGCCGCGTGCCCGGGGCTGCAGGCTCCCCGAGAACCCGCCACAGAGGAGCGTCGTGGGAGGGGAGGCCCGTCACACAGGTGGCAACGGACAGGACGTGGGCGCCACACCCTCGCAGGGCTCCGAGGCTCGGACCCAGAGGAGAGCGTCCCCTGGCCTACTCCATGCTTCCTACAACCAGAGCTAAGAAGGGTTTTTAATTCCCACGTGGTTGGGGGGAAACAACACTGTTTCACGACACTAGAAACTGGTGTGAAACCCCGACTTCAGTGTCCACGCACACACACGTCGGGGGAGCCCACCGCGCCCGCCGTGTACTTCCCGCGAAAAGAGTGAGGCTCACAGAGCCTTGGACAGCGACTCTGGCTCCTGACGGGCAGATTCCCACCCCTGACCCAGACCAAGCAGGGAGCGTGACCTTCCCGCGCCCTCGGGCGTTGCTTCGAGTTGAAACACCTGCTGTGCAGAGAGCGCCCTCTGGGGGTCACTCCAGGGAGCGCTCACCAGGAGCCCCCCCCAATGATCACAGAACTCAAACAGCACTACGCAGGTGCCCGGGTTGCTCAGCCTTGACCTTGAGGAAGCAGTTCTCCATGCGCCGCCTCCCCCGCCCCCCAGACTTCCGGAGCGCACCCGCAGTTTTACCTGCACCCCGTTGAGCAGCTGTCAGGCACAATTTCCTGCCAAGTGCTCTTCCCTCCTCCCGCGTCTGCCTGTGTTCCAGCGGGAAGACCCAGGGGACCACCCAGGGGACATGCAGCCTCGTCTGTGTTATTGTCGACGTGCTAAGTGAGTTGTGCCAAGACGGCCTTCTCCAAGAGCCAAGGCCCAGGGACTTTTTCTTCGTGTGCCACTATCTTAGACAGCATTTCACTGGGGTGATATTTATGCTGTGCCTCTCTCCGTGCTACGTTCTGTGGGCTCAAACTTGGGAACGACCTGGAAGTGTGCGAATGTAGTGTTTTTAAGCAGGCATGCACACGCGTGTTGCTCCAGGTTTGATAACTGTGTATGTGTGTCGATGTCAGCAGAACTGTGCGTAATTAATAAATGTTGAATTAACAGAATCTCCTATTCTGGTTACAGTGTTTTTCTTGCCAGTTCACCATCTGAGTTTGCTTTGGGAATCAGGCCTGTTGAGACAGGTATGAAGGGGACCAGGGTCGGGGAGCCACTTGGGCATCAGGGTCCTGGGGAGCTGGAGGCGGCTCAGAAGCAGCAGGGAAGCCGAGGGTCAGAGGGCCCCGACACCGCAAGGCAGCATGACCGGGGGGTACGGCCTTTCCGAACTCACCGCGAGAGCCCCAGCAGCCTCTGTCCCCCAAGGCTGAGGTGCCGAGTAGGCCAAAGAAAGAAGAGTTCCCTGCAAGCCCCTTAATTGACCGTCCGCCCAAAGAAATCTCTCTCAGTGCACAGAAATTATTCTGGAAGGTACGGAATGATGTGCACAGGTGACAGGACTTTTCTTCTTTGGTGGCATTTAAATAAGGGTGCATTTTACTTACAATCACTAGCATCATAATAGCCTTATGCCTGGAGGGCTTCAGTCACAAGGCACAGAGCAGCCACCGCATGCGGGCCACCTGCCCTGACAACCTACGGCTGCTGGCTCCACATGTTTATTTAAAAGAGAACGCTGCTTCTGTCTGTCCAGAAAAGTTAAGGGAAGAAAATGTGACAGCAAACCCGCTCTTTTAAATTATTAAATTACCAAAGCGTTCCTTTAAGTATGTTTAATACCTAAAGATTTTGGCTGGAACACTTTGTAAATGTGACGGGAAATTACGTCCTAGCTTTGGCATTTTATATGGCAAAGGCGTGATGAGTCTTTCTGTCACCTGCGGTTCTACAGTTTTGACATGGGGTGACATTTCTCTTATGCACACTGCAGAGGAATTCAGCCGTCCCTCTGATGCCTAAGTCTATAACTGAGTTTATCTCATTTGTATGAAAATCGTGGCACAAACCAAAATTTTACGTTTGGAGCAACTCCACAGTGTCTATGGTTGTGGACTTCTTGTAATAAATAATTTAAAGCATTGGATAGTGAGCATGCACTGCAGAAATAAAGAAATAATACTATTCCTGTAAAACATTCTTGTTTTGTTTTTTCCCAGGGGGTGGGGAAGTTGCCTACAATCTACTTCTTCTATTATTACAAAAACATCAGTCGCGCCCTGACCAGTGTGGCTCACTTTGGCTGGGCCTTGTCCTGCAAACCAAAGGTCGCAGGTTGGATTCCTGGTCAGGGTACATGTCTGGGTTGCAGGTTTAGTCACATCGGGGCACGTGCAGCATTGATCGGGGCAACCGATCAATGTTTCTCACACTGATGTTTCTCTCCCTGCCTTGCCCTCTCTCTAAAAATAAATGTCTTTTTTAAAGTCATTCACCCGTCTAGTAAGCACCGGAAAAAAGACTAGTATCTAGCTGACAAGCGTTTAGATGAGTATCTGCGCAACAGAAATGGAGCTTCATGTGTATCGCCTTTTCTCTTCGCAGATAAGGGAGAGAAGGAATGAGGAAAAAAAGAGTGACTGCCGATCTCAGGTTTCTGCTAAAGATTAGTATCTTTTTAAAACATTTAAATTTACTTGAGAGCCAGAGAGACAAAAACATGGATTTACTGTTCCACTTATTGATGCATTCACTGGTTGACTCCTGCGTGTGCCCTGACCAGGAATCGAACCCGCGACCCTGGTGCATCAGGATGACGCTCTGACCAACTGAGCTACCGGACAGAGTTTTGATTAGTAGTATCTTGATTCACACTCACCCCGGGGAGGAAGTGGGCAGCGAAGGAGCGAGGGGCCATTAAAACGGTGTAAACTTTTCAGAGCAAGGCGCGCCGACGACGTGAACTTGGGGGATGACAGTGAAGGAGACACGCCTGCTGCTGGACCGAGTGTAAGGAAACGACCCTCCGGGCCTGAAACAAGCGATCCCGGGGCTGGGGAAATGCAAAGCTGCGACTGCACGGACACCGGCGGCCCTCGAACCAGAACCAGACTTCCGGGCTCAGAACCCGCGGTGTCCTCCGGATCCACCCACGGCCGCAAACCTGCACCGGAGCGCGCACCCCGCCGGGTGGTGCCGAGGGTCGGCCCCGGCCCGACTCCTCGCGCGTGCGCACTCCCGCCCAGACCGGCCTCACACGCGCGCGCCTGCCCGCTCGCTGTCCCCACTTCTCCTCCCCATTACTCAGTCCCAGCTCAGGACGCGGGGCTCCTGCGGCTCCTACCTGCACGGTGACAGCGGCCAGGCCTGCGGGTCAGCGCGGTCTAGGGTCCGCGACTACGAGTCCGAGGCGCCAGGAAAACGCGCGCGGGAGACGCGCCGCACGTCCATCGCCGCCGTTACCGCGGCAACGCGCGCGCATGCGCACATGCCCCGGAATCTGGGGTCCCAACTTATTCCCGGCTCACGGCACCACACACAGGTCCCCGGGGCTACCGCTCCGACCCCGCCGCCCACCGAGCAGGAGGCTCCCGGGAGCCCGACGCCTCCCGTCACCCTGGTCCGATAAGCTGGCAGCGCGCTACGGGGGAGGGAGGGCGCCTGCACCGGCCGAGTCTCGCTGTTTTTGAGCGAGCGCTGCTCTCTGACGGCAGCCCCACCCATCTCAACCTCAGAAGTCCACGAGGAAGGCTCCCTTGCATTGATACAGCTTTCCTCCAATAAAAGCGCTAGAGCGTCCAGGTGTGGCTACGGGGGACCTTCCTCCCGCACTCTCGGCACTTGGCCCGGGGGCGACCTCAGCCGGCTAAGCCCCCCGCCCCGGATAAAACTGATTCCGTAGTGCCCCTACAGCACGACTCGCGTACAGGACACAACACACGTGGAGAGAATAAAAACCTGTCCACAACGGAAACGGTGAAGATCGGCTTGGATGAAGAGGAAAAACGCCACCTGCCAGCTGGTCGGGCTGAGAGGTCAGCCGCAGAGAAAGCCCGAAGCACATGTGTTTTGATGTATAATAGATAATGAAGTTGTTCACACAATGCCACTTCGGCTACTTTGTGTGGAAACATCGGTTGGCTTCCCTGGGACACGTGCGAGGCCACTCTCTTGCACTTGTCCCCAGCATTAGGTGGGCATCTATGGGCCTCCCGCTACATTACATGCCGGACGCTGCAATAAATACTGAAGACCTAATAATGTACCCTTAGCACAGCGTTTCTGACTTTGCTCTTGTTCATGTGCAGTAATTAAATAGTGCAATAAAAGATGAGGCAGTTCTGTTCTGAAGGTGGGAGAAACTGAGGTCTAGAAAGTTCGAGTACATTCCCCATCAGGGTGAAATGATGCTTCACTCAGTGGAATACAAGATTCTGAATGGCAATTTAACCAAGAAGGGAAGTAAACTACATAAACCTACTTTATCGGAAAAACCTGAGATTCAAAGTAAAAAACTCAAGATACTGCACATCAACAGGTTCTTCATTGGCTTGTTTGAGAACTATTTGCTTTGTTTCTGAGATTTCGTCACAACAGCAGTCCCCCCTTATCTGCAGTTTGTTACCCGAGGTCAATTGAGGCCCAAGAATATTAAATCAAAAAATCCATACACAATTCCGAAGTTTTAAGTGGTGCACCATTCTGAGTGCTGTGATAAAATCTCACGTCATTCTGCTCTGTCCCACGGCAGACACTCCCCACGCATTAGTGCCTTAGCCACCCGGGTCAACAGATGGACTGGGGAGTCCAAGTCACCCTTATTTTACCTAATAATGGCCCCAAAGCAGAGGAATGAGGATGCAGGCAGTTCCAATACCCAGGGAGCAGCTGGAAAGTGCCCCGTTAAGAGAAAAGGCAAGCACAGCACAATAAGGAATTTTTGAGGTGGTGACAGAGATAACATCCACCTAACTGTTATTACAGCATTGTTATAACTGTTCTACCTTACTGTTGTTGATAATCTCTTACTGGGCCTAACTTACGAATTAAACTTCATCACAGGTACGTACGCAAAGCAGAAAACATGGCGTGGCCCGGGCTCCGTACTGCCTGCGGTTTCGCTGCGGTGCGCGCTGCGGAATGCACCCCCTCCCTGAGAGGAAGGGGGGGGGCACTGCATGAGGAGCACGGTCACAGGAAGTGTTTCACTTGGGTGCTCTGAGTCACGGGAAGAAATGGTATCTCTTTCACGGTTTTAAAGCAATTTGATAATTATTTAATCTAATGCACACTACTACAATTTCACTTTTTATATGCAGCCTATTTATACATAGTGATGTGAGGTGAGGTGGGGCTCTTCTAACTTCTTACAAGGGAATAAGCAGTTTATGCCCCAAACATCCCTGCTCACAAAAATGAACTAATGCTAAAATATTAGCATCGTCATTTTATTTTTAATGATTAAAATTGTGACTAACATATAAAACTCCTTTCCCTTGTCACTACAAAGACAATATTCTGTATACATTCAGCTGGTCTTTTTTGAGGCACTTTACTTGTTACCTTTGATGCCCCTGCGGAAAGTAAGGTTCTGCTACATCTCATTCTGGTTATCCCTCTCAGCCGCTTTCCTTTCAGGCTGAGAAACCAGCGCTGCCCGGTCGGGGGAGAGGCAGCGTGGGAAAAGCCGTGCTCCCCCTCACAGGCGAGGCCGCAGTGATGGAGCCAGAAGCCAAAGGAGGGAACATTCAATCCCATTATGGCACCAAAAACACACTACCAACAAGTAAAATTCTCTTTATGGGGGAGAAAAGTTTCCTTAAAGCACATTTAAAAGTGCTCCTTACCTCTTGTAAAATAACTCAGTTTTAGAGTAGCAAAACTAAAAGGCTATTCCTCTTTACACATTTATTCTTCTCTTGGAAAAAAGTCCGGTGCCGCCATAAAACTGACTTTCCTCCTCACCGAACCTAACCCTGCTCTTTTGGTGACACAGCTGTGAACATGAACTTGAGAAAGTTAAGGGAAAGCATGAGTTCACGTTCAGCTCACCAACCAGGCACAGCGAGCTGCCAAAACCAGCTCTGACACAGGAGAGCGGCCGTCTCCTGAGTTCAAGGCAGACAACCATGGCTTTGGACTTGACTCTCAGTTTGTGGAATGGTACCAAAGATCCAGTCCGAAGGACTCAGAGACCGCCAGTTCTTCCTTTTGAAGACTTACTTAACTTATTAACTATTTTGATTCCTGATTTTTAAAATAAATCAACAATAACGGCTAGCCCAGGGACGGGGCAACCCAGCTCCGACGGCCTTCACCCGGTCGCCAAGAGGCCTCGCGTTCTGGGCTCAGGTATTTCGCTGAAATAAACGTTAACATTCATTTCTGAAATCTAAGGACACAGCTCACAAATGAAAGCACAGCAGTTTTTCTTCTCTTCCAGTGGTCTAGGAGGTCATTAATTTCTCCACGTGAAACCCGACTTTCCAGACAGGGCGGGGTCACACCTGCAAGCCCCAGCACAGAACTACTCAGAGCAGGGGAGACTACTGTTTGGAAAGCACCAGTTTCACAGGATCACGTCCAAGTTGCACAGGAGGCCCCAGTGATCACTGGGGAACCTGCCGCAGTCCAGTTTCTCCAGCCCGAGGAGGTCCAAACTCTGGGGGACGAAGTGGCCGCCGTCTGCGGCTGCTCTGAAAAAGATTCGATCGAAACGATGCTTGCTGACAGCACGTATCCCCAGGTTCGAGTTCGCCTGTGTGTCCCACGTGTACTGGCAATGCTTGGGTTTGCCCAGGAACTCCCAGACGTCGGAAATGCCACTGGGCAGACCGCCACACTGGGCCACCTGAAAAGACAGAAGAGCTGTAAGACTCAGAGTTTCCCCCTAAGTTAAAAAGGGGTCTTCGCTGTGACGTCCTAAGTACGTTACAAAGCAAAGTGTCCCCAGTTACGTGTTAGCACACCGATGCTGCACCAGGTTTTTTTTAAGTGGCTGCGTTAGGAAACATGCTTTGCCGCACAATGAAGAAGCCGGTAACGCGAGAACAGGAAGAGCGCAAGCGTCGTCCGGAATTTGCCCCCGCTCTTCCGCCACAAACAGGTCTGTGACTCCGGGTGTCGGATAAAATTCAGACGGCTGGGAACCCGTGGCCTTGGTTGTCACTTAGTTTTTCAAAAATAAACACGAGTGAAAAGAGGACAAAACCGCTGCTCCAGTCTATAAACTTAGAAGCTGCCATGTGTGTGGCCCCACTGCCTTCAGTTGTACTTGAACTTTAGTAACAATATTAATTCTTCCTTCTCCATTCACACTCCAGGATTCTTCAAAAACAATTACGGTAAAATACACACAGAAGTCACCACTGTAACGTACACAGTAAACGGCACCAAGTGCAGCCGCGTAACAGTGTGGCCAGCACACCGCCCACCTCCCGAACCCCCCGTTTGCTCACTTTAAAATCAGGTTATTTTTTATCATTGGCTTTTCATTGCCAGAGTTCTCTGTACGTTCCTCACGAATTTGCGTGTCATCCTCGCACAGGCTAATCTGCTCTGCGTCATTCCAATCTTAGTGTGCGCGCTGCGGGAGCGAGCAGAGTCCTGTGTTCTCAACACTGCTCATCAGATACACGACTCGCAACGATTTCCCCCACCCCACAGGTCCCCTCTTCACCCCGCTGAGCGCACCCTTTGCTGCAGGCAGGTCGTTAACTTTTATGGTGCCTGGCGGGTCTGTTTCTTCTTGGGTGATGGTGCTTTTGGTGTCAGATCCAAGAAGTCACTGCCAAACCCAGTACCATGAAGCTTTCCCCGTGTTTTCTCCAGGTTTCGTGGGTTTAGCTCTTACCTTTAGTTCTGGATCCATTTTGAATAACTGTCATATAGGGTGTAAAGACCCAACCTCATTTTTGTGTGTGGATATCCCGTTTTCCAACACCATTTGTTGACAAGCAGGATTCTCATGAAGTCATCAGTCACTCAACTAGATGCCAAGAACCGCTATGTGTAAACCCACCAATCTGCAGACAGGCCAATGGAGGGCTTGGTTTTTGAACTTCCTGCCCGAGGAGAGTCGTGCTGTGCGAGGCACAGCCCCCTTCCTCCCTGCGAGCGCTAGCTGCCCTGCGCAGCGCTCGGACGGCTGCCCGCCAGGCCCCGCCCCCTCCCTCCCGGGGCCCCCGTGAATGCCAACAGGTCTCCACTTCAGTTCCCCTCAGTCTGATGTGAGCTCCACCAGAATTGGGGAAACGGCAAGACGGGCGTACTGTCTAGTACGTTCTAAATCTATAAAGGTCCTGAAAAATCCCAGTGTGTCCCAACCGAACTAAGGAAAGAGAGACTCTGCTTCAGACCCAGACACGGCGGTACCAGGGAAGGGGACAGCCTCGAGGACGGTCCTAGCCACTACTGAACAGACCACCCGTAAACATGGCCTCCCCCAAACTCCACGTCACTGTCTTCTCTAGACACCGCCGCTACCCCGTGCACCATTCTGCGTGTTTTCTGTGCCACAGGTGTTTCCCGAGGACGGACAGGCCTCCTGCCTCCACCTCCCCGGGCGAGGCGTGGAGCACAGCTAAGTAGCCGTTTGGTGGGTCATGCCCACGAGGTCATTTACATGTGTCACCAACTCTGGTCAGAAGACGCCTGAACTAGTTTCCACAGCAGTAACCTGACCGTAAATGTGGAACTGATGTTGCCACTCACTTCGCGATCCCTTAAATTTGTGTCTCCCGCAAATATCACCGTGGCTGACTCCGGAGCCTCCTGCATCTTCTTTAAAACCATTTTGAGCTGATCCTTCCGTTCCTGGGCGTGCTCTCTGGTGCTCTCCAGATGGGACGTCATCAGGCAAAGTCCGTTTCCCGACACGCTGGCCTGCAACAAGACACACCGTTCCAGCGCTTAAAACCGGCCCGACCGCTGAACTCTGACAACGAATCTGGAGTCACCACCTGACTGGCACACACTAACCACGGGGAAAACGTCCAACCAGCATGGCGCTTCTCCTCCCAGGGCAAGGAAGCCTGAGGTGCCGCCCCTGCTCCCGAAGGAGGCTCCTCAGCAAGAGCCGTTAACCCTCCGGGCCCCTGTGCGCCCTCCCCCAAGGCCCCAGGCTCCCTCTTCCACGTTCTCACTGCACCCCGCAGGTCGGTTCTTGCGTCCCCAGACTGATTTACAGCGTGACTCCTGAACATGAGATGGTTCTTTACCCACTGCTACATCACGCAGGGCCTGGCCCGCAGGTGCTCACAAAAGATCAGTCCGCGAATCAATCAGGACCATTTACCATTTGCCATTGCAATGCCAACCAGGCAGCACGGGCAACTCTTTAAACCAGCTGCCTGCAGACTCCAGTGCACACTCTTTCCTCCTGAGCTCTCACGATCTTCTACATCTGAATCGGACATACCCTGCCCACCTCTTGTCCCAGCACCCCTTCTGTGCCCATCCACACCCGCCTGTCTCACATACGATCCGCCACCTCCTATCTGCAGGCTCGCTCACGGTGTTTCCCCTCCCGGACTGTGCTAATGTCTGCACCTGCCACGTTTTCAGGGCCCGACTCAAACGTGAGTCCTTCATAAAAGCTCCCCCAAACAATCCAGCTAATCTGGTCACAGGAAAAAAGTTCTGGCTACGTGTGGTGACAGAGGCTGAGTGGCTTCCTGCGGCGCTCACCTCACAGTGCACGCAAACGCGGAGTCACCACGCTGTACACCGGGGACGAACGCTGGCGTGAGGTCCTTGTATCTCCACTGAACAAGTCCAGCTCGAAGTGCCTTCCCCTTTCTCTACCCTTCCCGGGCACATAACTAACCGCCACCCCCGGGGCTGCCCCCTGGCACGCATGCCCTCTCCTCCTTTAGGTCCTGCTCCTACAATCTCCACCTCACCGATGTGTGCCCTCCCCAGGGCCCGCCGGCCTGGCTCCCTCGTGCAAGCCTCACTCACGGAGCACAGGACGCAGGGACAGGCACGGAGTAAAAACTGCGCCAGGAGGCAAACGTGGGGTGTCACCAACTCTTTTACGTTATTAGGAAAACATCCACTGAATCAAGGATTTTATTTTCACAAGTTTGTCTATATTTGAAATTTACATAAAAACTAACTTTACAAAGTTCTTTAACCATTAAAAGACTATAAGTGAGGAGCAAACTTTTCTCTGAAGACAATAGCTTAAAAACAAAGACACCACCATGGAACTACAAAGCATCTATTCTTTCTTTAAAAAGCAGTTGACTTTTAAAATTTACTTACATGCACACACAAAAGGTTTCTCATCATTTTTGTTTTTGGAAAAGGAATAATCTCTTGGCTTTTAAATGTCACTCTCGATTTCTTCAACATTATGGCTGTGAAATATCCTTCCGTATGACCTTTAAATGTTTATGGAAAAGAGTTTAGGTGGAGAGGACAGGCGTATCTGTGGTTTATCACAGCTCCCCTGCGGGAGACTTCATAACAAACAGGGACAGATACTTACATGGATCTCAATCTTAAAAGTAAACTAATTCAAAATAGTCCAAGATGGCCAGTCGAGTCCCTGTGTTTACCTGCCCCTTCCCAAAATGTAACTGCAAGTATGGGAGAAACATCAAAATAAACATGACTTCACACAAGTGCCAAAAATAGCTAACGGTGCCAACAGGAAACAAAGAAACAGATTACAGAAAGCGCTCCAGAACGGAGGAGGAAATCAGGGCATTCGGGGAACAAGAAAGCTAGAAGACAAAAAGAATCCCCAAGAAAACGTAGAAAAGGCATCCCCTGAAGAGAGCGAGAGAGGTGGAGACTCAAGGAGGACCCACTACGTAAAACTGAAAGTCAAAACATGACATTTAAGCCCCAAATCATGAAATGTAGCCAAATGCACTCAGTAAAAAACAAAACAGAAAACTAAATTATTCAGAGTAAAAAGCTGGAAAAAGAAAAAATAAGCCCTGGCTGGTGTGACTCAGTGGATTGAGCACGGGCCTGCAAACCAAAGGGTCTCTGGTTCGATTCCCAGTCAGGGCACACGGTTGTGGGCCAGGTCCCCAGTTGTGGGTGCCCAAGAGGCAACCACACACTGATATTTCTCTCCCTTTCTTCCTCCCTTCCCCTCTGTCTAAAGATAAATAAATAAAATTTTTAAAAAATAAAAGAAAAAGAGACCTTTTGAAAAAGCATAACCACATGAAACAAATATGTTAAGTATAATTGAAAATTAAAAAATTTGAGGAAAAACCCATAACCACAATGCAATTATCACACTTAAAATTTTTAACGATTAATTTCACCAAAAAACTACTTGGTGTCTCAAATTTTGACAATTTGGATTTCCCTGAGATATCATCCATTTCAACCACTTTTTCACAAAAATTAACACGAAGCTGTGTAAAATATTCTCCCATAGTTCTTTTGGTATACTGTGTCTGGCTTGTTTTGCTCAAACTTATTTTGTTTGTGCCTTTTTTTTTTTTTTTTTTGCCTGTGCTCCAATAGGCTAACCTTGATTTATTTCTTTCATTGACTTGTTTTCCAAAGAAAAAGAGAAGTTAAACAACAGGAAAGATGTTACCTGTGATAATGGTATAATCACTTGCTCTCTTCTTTAGGAAGCTATAATACGGGGGAATGACTTCCTGCAGAAACACCACATCCGGGCTGTACCTAATCAAAAGCATCAGTGGATGATAAGCACCAGGGTCACCGTTTCATTCGCGGCCGCTCACAATGTAAAAGGAACACGAAACCGTTACCCGCTAAGACACCGAGCGCGCTGCCTGTTCGCGCTGACCTCTGACCACTGTAAGGCGGGAGGCCCGCGCCCTTTCACGCCCCTCTGTGGAGACGAGCTTAGAAGACCCACGCGCGACAACTCAGTGAAGCTGGAAGAACGGGAGTCACTGGATGCACGAATCAGAACGCTGCGCGCTGACAGCCACTTCCGGTGACGTCACCTCGTCCCGCCCCCTCGAAACAGGACGCGGAAAACTGAGCTCCCAAGAACCAGGTGGCTCACAACGAACTCCACAGGTGACAGCCAGTGTGTGACAGACAAAGATCTTTGGGTAATTTAATTATCATAGCGATAATTACACAGGGTCCGGCACAAATAACGCCCCCTTTTTTTAAATTACAAAATCTTTTAGCACAAAATCTAACAAGCATGTCATTCTGTGACATAGAAATACCCAATTCAAGCACACCATGATGATATTTTAGCTGAAATGTTCAAATTAAAACTATAAATGATCACACCCACACTATTACCCTACCCACCACACTCGTGCCGCGCCCTGTGTACAAAGGTCAGCAAGTAAAACCGCACCAGTAGCTTCTCACAGAAATCAGGGTTCGCGCCCCACCCCGCCAGCCCTGAGAGCAGGACTGAGTTCCGATCCCAGACGCTGGGCGGCTGCCCTCTTTGCACACAGGTTAGACACACCGCCACGTGCCCCGGAAACAGAAATAGCAGCACTCACAGAGCTAAGAAGGAACACACCGCTTTGGCCCTCTCCAGCAGGTTACTTAGGTCCAGCCCGTCAATATTCCAGGTGATCAAGGAGAAGGCGCTGCCGTCCTCCTGCTGAACATTGTCGGGCGCGCGGCTGCCTGAGCAAGTGGGGTCGGCTGGCTCCTCACTGGTTAGGTCAACACTGGAAAGATCAGAATGAAACACAGCTTTGCAAATAATCTATAAACTGCCTGATTTTTGAAAAGTCTTCCATAATTAGTTGTGGCCCTCATCTCAGTTATATACATTTAAAAAGACCCTAAAGCATCTGCTGGCAGAAGCAAACGTATGGTGACTGAGGAAAACAGACTTGGGATCACCCAAACGTTTGCTCGCTTGCACCGAGCCAACTCAGCGTCCTGCCATGGCTGTGTCACTGAAATGGTTTCATGAACCAGGACCCCAAACTGGACTACTGTAACATTTCCAAATTTATTTGGATTCGTTTTAAGCCAGGTTTGAAAAAAGATCTCATCGTGGCAGGTAAGGAACAGCTGCATATGCTCCGTTATGGCCTGAGAGCTGGAGTCTAACCTTCTCCAGGACCCTGGGCCTCCGTGACCTGCGTGGCCAGTGGGACAGTGAACAGGACACTCTGGGACCTCTGAGGCTTGGTCAGAAGATGCCGGGCGGCTTTCCCTGCAGCGTCCTGGAACACCCTCTCCAGGAACCTGGGCCGCCAGGCTCGAAGTTAACTCCCTGAGGCCGCCACGCCTGGGAGGCGGCAGGTGCCTGCTCCGGTCCCCAGTCCCACAACCGACCACACCTTCCACCACCTCCACCGGGGCTCCAAGCACAAAGCCAGCACAAACTGACCCTACCCTGTCTCTTAGGCAATACTGAGCTGTTTTCCGAGGCAGCAGAACACAACTGTGAGTCATGCAGCCCGAGAGACACACAGGAGAAAATGCTGCAAATTACGCCCAGGACCAAAGGACCCACCAGGGGACAGGACCAGAACCTGAACGCCGAACCCTTTCAAAGCGACAGGTCCGCTGTCCAGGAAGGTCTGGTGCTGAAACCCCGTAAATCTCGCCTGAACTCTGGGTGGGGAGACAGATTTGAGTCGTGTCTCCCATCCAATTGCCAGGTGAGGTCAAAGTAACACTTCCTTCTGTTCCCAGAAGCTGGTGCCATAGTCTTGGCTTCTGCGCACACCGGGCGGAGAGTCCTTGATCGGCCCTATTAGTTTCAGTATCCATTGAGGATTCTTGTCTGAAGTAATTATTGCTACGGTGGTTCCCACGTAGTGCTTTTTTTTCTAATTCCATCATGCCTTCTACATTTAGTATTTGGAATTCTACTGTAAGGACGAACGTACTGTGATTGGTATGGATTCTTTATAATGAAGCCTCACTGTCACTGGAGTAACGGGCAGGTGTGCATTTTACAGAAAACCACATTTCTAGATGGTTGCCCGCTGAGAACAAATAAACAATCAACGCAGGACGCAGGCGGACTTCCACGCTACCTTATTTCCACAGAGGTTTTTGCCTCATTCATTTGTTTGCAACCTCGCGTTTGCGTGTTTCCTATACTCCGAGTGAAGATTTCGGGCGCTCCTCCGTCCCCACCGGGGCCCCACTTAAGCCCTGCCCGCCCCCCCGCCAACTCACCAGGACCCCGGCTCGGACGCGGACTCGGGGCGTGGTGGGACAGCGCCCTCCTCCGCCCGCGGCTCGAAATAGGCGTTCAGCGCCCTCTGAAAAGAAACAGACAGGTGGGTGGGGTCGTGCACGCCCGGCTCGCGCCCAGCCCCGACCGACGAGGTGAGCGTACTTCCATCTCCCAGGCGTTCTCGGTCAGGTAACGCCGCGCCACAGCAGCCTCGCAGCTGGCGATGGTGGTGAAGTCCGCACACAGCAGGAGCCGCTTCTTCTCCGCCGGGTCCCCGTCGTCGAGCCCCGCCTCCGGCCAAAAGTCCTGACTGCGCTTTCGCTTTCCCTCCATCGCCGCAGCCCTTCACGGCCGCCCGCCCCGCTGCTCTGCGCAAGCGCCCGTCCCGCCTCCCCAGTGCCCCGGTATCAACGGTCCGGCGGGGAAACACGGCCCGCCCGCGGAAGCCGGTCGGTGCGGCTGCGCAGTGGAAGAGGGATGGGGCACGAAAGTGGTGGGGCCAAAATAGCGCGCGCGCGCGCGCGGTCACGACGGGGCGCGGAACTTAAGTGCGCGAGCGCGGGAGGAGCCGGGGCGGCAGTGCGCGCGCCGTGGACGTACCTCTGCCGGGCTGAGTCCTCTGCGTCCTCTGCGTCCTTCTGCTTTTGCCAGCCCCTAGGCCCCCTGGCTTTTCCGAGGTTCGTGCTTGCGCGGGACCCTGGAGCCGGCGGACCGTCCAAGATGAGCCTGGCCAAGAATGCGCGGGAGGCGTTGAAGGCCATCGCCAGTTTCCCCGGTTTTGAGAGAGTTTTGGAAAAGGTATTGTAGGCGCAGCCGCAGTTTGGGATGCAGGGAGAGGAGGCACCGCGCTGGCATCTCGCTCGATTCTGTCACTGCCCCCGTAGTTCAGCTTAGTGATCACGGTTCCTTCACGGAGCGTCGTTGTGTGCCCGGTCGGTCAAGAGCACAGACGAGGCCATCTAATCATCCATAAATAAGTGTGGTTGTCCTTCGTGGAGACAGCACTGCGCTCGGTTGTAGTGCCAGAAATGACGGTAGCGCGACCCCGCTGCGGCGCGGAGGAGGCCGACCGTTTCCTGCCCCGCGCGCCCGCAGCCCGCAGGGTTATTACAGCAGGGTAGCTGAAGCGAGGCAGCCAACTCGGGCGCTGGGTGGCGGGGTGAACAGGAGCCAAGTAGCCCACACTCCTAGTCTCCACTGCCTATAGAAGAACATGCTCCCTAGGAAGCGTTTATCGATAAGCACGAGTAACACACTTAACAGCCAACGAACTTGTGGGGTTTTTCCCAAATGTTTAAATGCATTCATGCCGGTTTTCCTTCCGATTAGGATAGAGTACTGGGAAATTTGGAAATAATTTGGAAGTGGAGTTTAAAAACAAATCGACTGCAAACGAAGAATGTAGGGCTTTGGAGCAAGGTCTCCCCCTGAAACTCAATTTTTAGGCTGTATTTTCAACGTGTAAATAACTGTCCCTAATGATCTCAGGGCTTTTCTGGAAAACAATGGAAATAATACCTAGAGCTGGCATTGCTGGTAACTTGCCTTCCAGGAAGATATACCTGTTAACCCAAATGTATTGGGTTTCACAGAAGGCGAAGTAGGGTTGATTAGAGGTACAGCCCACGTCCCGGCCAGCGCTGTCCAATAGACCTGTGATGCAAGCTGCAAATGCGAGCCAGGTGTGGGATTATACGTTTTATAATAAGCAAAAAAACAATTTAAAAAGAAAAAAAATAGGCGAGTTAATTATAGTGATATATTTTAAGTAACTCATTAGATCCCAAATAGTCTTTTTATAAAAAAAATATTTTATTTGCCCGGCTGGTGTAGCTCAGTGGATTGAGCACGGGCTGGGAACCAGAGGGTTCCGGTTCGATTCCCAGTCGGGGCACATGCCTGGGTTGCGGGCCAGGTCCCCAGTGAGGGCCATGTGAGAGGCAACCATACATTGCTCTTTCTCCCTCCCTTCTCCTCTCTCTGAAAAGGAATAAAAAAAAAATCTTAAAAAAAAAAATTATTTTTAGAAAGAGAGGAAAGGAGGGAGAAAGAGAGACAGAGAAACATCCATCAGCTGCCTCTCGATTTACACCCCCAACTGGGAACCTGGCCCACAACCCAGACATGTGCCCTGTCTGGGAATCGAACTGGTGACTTTATGGTCACAGGCCGGCACTCAGTGCACAGAGCCACACCAGCCAGGGCCAGAATAGTCTTTTAACATGTAATCAATACAAAAAAGTATTTTCTATACTTAATCTTTGAAGGCCAGATGCATTTCACACACACAGCACCTCTCGATTCCCAGTGGCCGTGTGCCGGGCACTCAGTACGGTACTGACGGCACAGGCTGACAGCATCGTAGGGGCTCTGCGTTGGCTGATCGAATCTCAAATAGGTTTTGAGGTGGTTTTGCGTGGGAGAATTGCCAGGGGTAAAGTAGAGAATGGTGCACAGTGAATTGTAAATCTAGTTGTGGACATGGTTCCTTTTCCCACAAGCTGTGAGGCAATAACAACGTGGACCAGGGGTTCTCCCTGGGGGTGACTGCTCCTGTGGGACTTGTGGCAGTGGCTGTCCAGAGACACTTTGGGTCGTCACAGTTGGAGTGGGACGGGAGAGCCACTCCCGGCACCCAGTGGGTAGAGGCCAGGGAGGAAGCCGCTAGATGTCCTGCAGGGCACCTCTGCCCTGCACCCACGGCAGAGCCGTGCAGCCCAAGTGTCAGCGGTGCTGAGGTTGAGAAACCTTAACTCACCCTCTTAATCATGTACCTCGTTCTAGGTCAAAGTCACAAAACTCGCTACTCTTGTTTTTTCTGAATGTGAACCATGCCCTTGTAGTGAACTTGGAGTTGGTTGTGCAGATCACGGGACTTCTTCGCGTGGAACAAACTCATCTTGCTCTAAATCCCTAGTTAACAACCCTTTAAAGTCCCTGTTAAAAGCACCACTGCACTTTTTGTGTCAAATAGTTTTATCCCTCAGATTCTTTTTGGGTTGACCACAAACGGGCAGTGATACGGTTTGAAATTTATCAACGTACTATGCCAACAGATATTTCCGTTTTCATGAATGGCCACTAAAAATGTCTAGGTACAAGAAGTACACAAGAAAATGAAACAGGCCCTGGCTGGTGTGACTCAGTGGATTGAGCGTGGGCTGCGAACCAAAGGGTTGCCGGTTCGATTCCCAATCAGGGAACATGCCTGGATAGTGGGCCAGGTCCCCAATGGGGGCCACGTGAGAGGCAACCCACACATTGATGTTTCTCTCCCTCTCTTTCTCCTCCCTTCCCCTCTCTCTAAAAGTAAATAAATTAAATCTTTTAAAAAATGATAACGCAAGATTAATTCAAAGATTTACATACACAAGTCTTGATGGTTGCATTACCTGTAAGGTCAAAAATAGAAATAACCTTGTGTCCAACCACAGGGGAACTAGGAGAGAAACCACTGGCTCTCTGTGAAGGAGTCATGACTTAAAAAATATTTTAATAGCCCTGGCTGGTGTAGCTCAGTGGATTGAGCGCAGGCTGGGAACCCAGGGGTCCTGGTTCGATTCCCAGTCAGGGCACATGCCTTGGTTGCGGGCCAGGTCCCCAGTGAGGGCCATGTGAGAGGCAACCATACATTGCTGTTTCTCTCCCTTTCTTTCTCCCTCCCTTACCCTCTCTCTCTAAAAATAAATAAATAAAATCTTTAAAAAAATCTTTTAATAACATAGTAGCATGTAAGACTGTATACAGTTAGAACTTTTTGTTTACCGTATTTATTTAGATAGCACTTTCTGTGTGTCAGGCATAGTGCGCGTTGCTAATAGCTCATCTTTTTATGGTAAAAGGTACCAAAAAAGTCAAAATGCAATGATCTGGAAAAGAATGTCACCCTACGACCCGATGTTGAGCTGACACGGCAGTTAGAACTGCCGCAGGGGCCGTCCACCGGGCTAGCGGGCACAAAGGCCATGCGCGGAGAAGACGTGGGGGCAGCGCTAAGCGTGAGCGGAGGCGGTCCGCTGGCGGGCGCAGATGCGGACCCGGAGCCGCCATCGGACTGGGCCCGCCGTACTGTGAAAGCCGAGGGCCGCGGTGCACTGCCGGCGAGGAATTCCGTAGGAGGGAGCCCTGTTACCTACTGCTCCGGGGAAGGGAACTGGGCAGGTTAGAAAGGCATTGGCCCTTTCCCCCAGCATCCTGATTTGGCAATCCTGTGCACACGGAGGCACTCTCGTTTGTGATGGTGGAGAGTGTGGGAAGCGCCTCCCGCACAGCTGAGGCCAGCGAGTCCACACAGCTGTCCCAAGCGCCAGCCTGAGCTGGAGGAATGGCCTGACACGCTGGGGAAGAGAAAGATGAACTGCAGTAGTGTGTGAGATATGATCCGTTTTTTCATGGTATAAAGAGAAAGGGGACCCCGCATATGTGTATGCTTGAATGCACATAGAGAGTGGGGGTGACCCACAGCACTGACCAGAAGTGGGCAGGAAGTGGCATCTGTACTGCGATCCATTCGGGTGTTATTGGGGCGGTCACCTCATAAATTACACAAATGTCTCATCACTGTGGTATTTATTGTGTGTCAAGTATAATTGAAAAATTTTTTAATTTAAACAAAGAAGTACTATGGAAATTTAGATGGCTGGGCCGGCAGGAAGGAAGGAAGGCATAATTAGTGAAATAATGAGCTCAAGTCAACACTTAAGCGACATTGTGGGGAAGTAATTTGGCGTCCACACAGAGCAACTGTACATATTTCGGGAAATCTCTCATTTCAGCACTGGTGGTGGGTGACCAGTTTCGAGGGAAATGTGATGAATTCTCAGAGACAGACAAGGGGTGGGCCTCTGTGTCCACCCTCGGGGACGGAGTGCTGCCGCGCTGCTATTCCGCTGTCCACGCAGCCCTGTCCCCCGAGCCCTGAGGTGTGCGAAGACCCCGGAACTTGTCACGGAGTGTCAGGACAGCTCAGCCGGCCCCGCCCAGCTCGCCGCCTCCGTCCTGCAGTGCTGTCTCCCTGGCAGGAGAGCAGCATGGGAGCCCATGCCGCCCCAGGCCCTGGACGGACAGGGACTGAGGCAGCCCCACCCTGCCTGCCCCTCCTCCAGGTTCAAGGCCACAGGGCCCCTGTGGGGGAGCGCCCTTGCCAACGTGACCCATATGACATACGACAGAGACCTTCGTGGCAGCCACCTTTATAGGGATTTTGGAAAAAGCCAGTAAAAGCAGCCCTTTCCAGCGTTGGGGGGGAAGTGACTGTCCTGCTCCCGTGACCTCACTCCCTGACACCGAGCACCAGGACTTCGGCCAACCGTCCCTCCGCTGCGGGTGCAGGCCTTCGTGTGCTCACCTCTTCTCCGCCCGGAGCCCACGCGGGTGAGCCAGGCATTCCAGCCCATCCACCCGCAGGGCCCCACCCTGGGCGGGCGCATGGACACGCCGAGAAAGGGCCGTTCCACCTGGCCCGGCCTGGGGCGTGGTGTGGGTCTCCACCTGTGGCTGGATTGTTTACTGTCTACAGACTGGCTCCTGCTGTAACACCTGTTTTCCCACGGGTTCACCTGTTAGACAAGACGTAATGCCGTTTAGGACGGTCGGTACCGCGCGGTTGGTCTCGGTCAGGGCCTTCACAGCTCACACTGTGGCCTGTGTCTTCCTCGTGGGAGCCACAGACCTAGAGACTTCATACTGAGCCACTAGGGAGACTCCAAGGCACTAGATCTCAGGCTCAGTCTGTCACCTCCTGGGTGACCTTGAGAGTAAGTCGCCCTTACTGGACCGCACGTGGACAGTGTTCGGCAGTGCCTGGCATATCAGAGTGCTCAGTAAATGGCGGTTACCTAGGCTCTAACCAACCACTGACTGCTCTCGCGTTGCCCACCCCAGAACAGCGGACACTCCCAGTGCTCCCCGCGTTCGGCCCGCGCCCCCTAGTGACGGGCGGTGGGAATGGCTCGCTGGACCCTCCACCCCTCAGCTGCTTCCAACCTCTAAATGCCACGCTGCCACCGTGGCTTTTCCTAGTAACTTAGACACAGGCAACACACTCCTACCACTTTTCTGTTTCTTTTCAAAGATGTGTAATATAAGATTTAAGTGATTTTTTCGTGTCATCCTTTTGCATTGTGACACCGTAAATGACTTACTTACAAAGTCATTTCACGTTGCTGGATTTGGTGGTTAGACTTTTTGTACTAAAATGAGTTTATGGCATAGCGTTATTCTAGGAACTCACTGTATTACTGAACTTTTCTCATTTGTCTTTAAAACTGATTTAAACCATTCATTACGAAGTCATTTTAAAAATTACCCTGCAGACACTAGGGAACATCCAAATTAAACCCACGATGGGTTAACAGATCACAGGGAGCCGCTGGCTCTGCTGATGCACCGTCTCCATGGAGCGGGGCCAGCCCGTTGGGTGCACTAGAGCTGAGGAGCGCCAACGGGACGTGTGACATCCACCAGAGGAGAGGACACTGACTGAGACTCCCACTGGTTTTCCTTACGTGTTCCTTTGTCTTTAAAAAGTTCACATGAGGGTTAACTTCTGTCGTAGAGGGGTGGGCAGCGTTTGACTCTGCGTCACCTTTTCTGGGGTGACTCAGTTTAATCCCATGGGGTTCTGAGGGGCTGGCTGTTCGAGCTTTTCTAATACCACACGATGCTCACCATCCTTTTCGTCTACGTGCAGGTGACTCTTGTCTCCGCGGCTCCCGGGAAGGTGACCTGTGAGCTGAGGGTGGAGGAGGAGCACACCAACAAGATGGGCACGCTCCACGGGGGGCTGACGGCCACCCTGGTGGACACCATCTCGACGCTGGCGCTGCTCTGCACAGAGAGGGCCCTGCCGGGCGTCAGCGTGGACATGAACATCACGTAGGTAGCCCGGCTGCACCCCCAGCCTCAGTGCACCTCGAGATCTACCCTGCAGCCTCCCTGGCCTCCACGTCTAGAGGTGGAGCTAACTGCAGGGACGGGGCATGTCCGCAGGAAAGGGGGAGTGACCTAACCCTTCAAAAGAGCAGACACTCCGCCTCCAACCGGGTGGCTGGTGGGAAAAACACTACCAGGAACTCATGGCTCGTGACTGTCTCTCAGTCCTGACACATGTTCAGGACACTTAAGGCTGAGTGAGATTCAGGGAGAAGTTGGAGAACCTTCCCGTGGACATCAGCAGCTCCTTGTGACAAGGTGGCCGCAGATGTCCAGTTTGTGACCCGGTGTGTCTCCCTGCCGCAGAGAAACGCTCTGCAGGTTTAACTGCACCACACGGGCGCAGCACCGCATGGGACAGGAGCCCCGGGGCCGGAGGCACAGCACTCAGCCCTGGCGCAGACCAGCAGTGCTGCCCAGCCCCGCCCAGCGAAGGGTGCAGGGCCCAGGGCTCCCCTCCCAGACAACTGTTTTTGCCGGCTGTGCGACCAAAAAAAGATTGGGGCGGGGTGGGGGCTGGCAGAGGGCAGTGGAAATAGTTACTAGGTTTTTAAGCAATCTAAGTCTTTTATTAGGCTGTCAGAAACATCCAGCCCCTCTTTACTGTGGAAGCCACTTAGACAGAGGGTGCAACAAGCACATCACGGGGGAAGATGCAGGCACTTCCGAGGCGGGGATCACAGGAAGAAAACGTCCCCTGAGGTGCTGCTGCAGAGTGGCCGCCGCACCGCCCTCCTGGCGGCACAGCCATGTGGCGGCTCTTCTCTGCCTTCTCGGCTTTTCGGGGCAGAGTCTTCACACCTCGCTCCACTTTCCACCCTCTTCCAGGGCACTGCAGCTTCCCCAGCCCTAAGGAGCGTGTGGGAGTCAGGTCTGGCCTTTCCAAGTACGTGCTGACGAAACTGGGACATGGCCTCGAAGATGTACTATCGCTATTCCGGAAGTAAACGGGTGGCAGTCTAGGACCACAGGGAGGCAGGAAGGACGTCTGTTAAAGATATGTGTACAAAATTGTCACCGGGATTGTAAGGGCCTCACATTAGTTCCTAATAGTCGTTATATACTCATTTCAGAGTTAATTCAACTCGAAATATTGATATGAAATCTATCACCAGATCCCAGTAAGTCGGAAGTGGGAAACAATGAAAAAGGGGGCTGGAGGGCAAAGACCCCTCCCTACACGCGTGGTTATGGGCGAGTGCGGGCAGGGCCAGCCACCCGACCTGGAAGGACAGAAGGCTCCGTGACGCCGCTCTGTGCTTTCCACTAGGACGTGTTCAACACGAGGGACGTGTGTGCAATGCACACTACTCCCTTTCAAAAATCACCGCCAGTAACTGTCTGTGTAACTGTCTCCCCTCAAGGTACATGTCGCCTGCTAAAATCGGAGAAGATGTGGTCATCACAGCGCACGTCCTGAAGCAAGGAAGGACGCTGGCCTTCGCCTCCGTGGACCTGACCAACAAGGCCACAGGGAAGCTGGTGGCGCAGGGAAGGCACACGAAGCACCTGGGAAACTGAGCACAGTGTGGCCTGAGACCGGGCCAGGGGTACATCTCACACACATCTCAACGTAACTATAACCTTCCAAATAAACTGGCATGACCAGAAATAGCCAAGCAGCGCCTTCTTTAACACGCTACAGCGCGGCGTCGGTCCCTGGGGACCAACAGCGAACTTTGTTCGGGCGACATTGGTGCGTGGGACTGGCAGTGTCAAGGTTAAAAAATAAATGTAATTTTACTGAAGTTTTGCATTGGCTGCACCATTGTGCGCCGGTTTATACTCTTAACACCCATCGAGAGATCGCCGGCCCACCGCCTGAACGGAAAGCCCAGTGAAATCGGCTCTGCACTGAACATGTTAAGAGCACAGAGAGCAGGTGGGATGTAGGGTGGGGCACCTTTTTTTTTTCATTTCAGGCCTCTTCAGTTTTTGTTTTAATCACACAGACAAGAAATCCTTAGTCCAGCATTTTCAAAACTTAGGTAAAGCAAGAAACGAGCAGGGCCACTTTGAGATAGGTTACCTTAAAACTGAACTCGAGTATTATTAAGCTGAAGGAGAAACAGAAATTAATGGTCAATCCTTAATGAAGCTTAGGTCCTTCTCAGCTCTAAAATACCATCTACATTTCTGTTTTTAAACCCAGTTTCAAGATTATGGAACTTCAAAATTCATGGACCCTTGTCCACGCTGGAAACTGATGGAGCCGTGTGGCCCGAAACAGTCCCCAGGAAAGCTGGGGACACGGGACGCAGGGACACAGGGACAGCCCAGCGAGTGTGCTGCTGTGCTGGGGACTGGCTACGGGGCTGGCGTATTTTCTTAGGGGGAAGGCATACTATTAGCACCTTTCCTACATCTGGAATAAAACCATGCAGATCTCCAGTGTCTCAGACTACAGTGTCTGAAAGACTCGCCCTGGCTGGTGTGGCTCAGTGGATTGAGCCGGCCTGTGAACCAAGGTCACGAGTTCAATTCCCCTTCAGGACACATGGCTGGGTTGCGGGCCAGGTCTCTAGCTGGGGGCACGTGACAGGTAGCTGATGGATGTATTTCTCACACGTCAAGGTCTTTCTCCCTTTCTTCCTTCCAAAACGAAATAAAATCTTAAAAATAAAAGACCAGGTCACAGATTATTTAGTCCATTTCTCAAAGTTCTACTGACTATGGTATTCTTAGTAGTGGATTTCTGCATCAGAGTCTTAGTCATTATCAGGATAAAAGAGCCCCCCCCTCCCCCCCAAAAAAGCTGCTTTAAATAAATCTGGAAATGCAGTCAACAGGACAAGCTGGTTCTCCAACAGGACCCCACCGAGGACCCATCAGAATTGACATCAGAGAACCACACCCGAACGGTGTAAGGTCACTGGCCAGAATGTACACTCAACATCTCACCAGAAGTGTCGCTCAAATGCCAGATGAGAAACTTTGTATTTCAAAAATTGGCTGCCCACTTCAAAAACGCCACGGTCAGTAAAGCTGCAGGAACCGGGTCAGGTGAGAGGAGACCAGAGGCCCCGCACTGGAGGCAGGCAGCAGGCACTCCCAAGGGCACTGCGGGACAGGCGCGCGGGTGGCAGGCCCAAGTGGATCACCGTGACGCTTCCTGAGTCTGCTGACTTGCCCGAGGGACACACACCCGAGACTGAGGGCAAGGAACGTGTGAGTGTGCACAGGAGCCCTGTTCTCACGCTTCAGCAGGTTTCCAACACTTGTTCTACAGTGAAAACATAAACCCAGTGGCTGCTGAAATGAAGGCCTAACCTAAACATCAACTAATGAGTGTTACTCACACAGAGGCGGACAGCGAAGAGCTTGGGCCCGGGGGAGCCGGGCAGCTGGTTAAAACCACCCCCCTTGTCGCCCTGAGCTCGGTCGAGCCCCGGTGTCCATGTGGCGTCCTCAGACCTTCAAACAAGGGCCCAGACCAGCGCCTGCCGAGGCGGACACTCCGACTGTTACAGCAAAGGGACCGACCAGGAAACGTGCAAAGGCACGTGGAATTGAGAGTTTTGCTCTTTTCCGTGAGACGAGGTGTTACAAGGCCAGGCTGACAACCGCTAGAAGCTGGCAGAACGTCCTTGATTCCTTCCTTGTTGAAATTACAAACCAAACGGCCAGGTTTTTCTTCCGCATTTGTTGTTTAACCGTGGAGTATAACCCCCAAGATCATCAGGAACACCTACCCAGACACTCAGGAAAAAAAAGTCACCACTTCAAGTTTTGTGTATTCACCTGAATGATCAGGGAACTTTCACCTATTTTATTTAGGTTTTCATTTTTTCAAATTCCAACCAGAAGCTAAATACAATTGGAAATCAGTAAGCACTAAGTTTTGCTCCAAAGGAGTAAAACCATTCAGGTTTACTCCAATAAAGTATGCAACCCTTAAGCAAAGCTTTTCTTCATTTGAAAGGAAAAAAAAAAAAACCAAAACAGAAAACTATACAGTAGTCTTTCCTTATGTTCATTGCACAAAATGAATTCTGCTTTTGTAACTGACACTCAAATGGTGGTTTTTACAATTTAAGATGCCAACTTTAATAACTTCCTACTTCAAAAAACCCTCATAAATTTTTCTTTAGACTGGTGTAGAAACCAGTATTTCTGCACAATTCACTGGAATTTTTTTTTGTAATAAAAATCTCTTTCTTTAAAACCAGAAAACAAAACAAAAAAAACGAAAGGAAAGCCCTGTACCCACCGTGGTGTCTGCAGCCACGGGCGCACTCCTGCTGCGGCAGACCCCACGCCCGTTCCGCGGGGTCTGCCCGCGCCCGCAGCGGGCCTTTCCTAGCAGCAGCCTGGGGAAAGAGATCTGGAAATAAAACGCGTGTACTCATGAGTACCAGGGAACAAACGGCCCAGTAAAACACGAGGCCAGATGCCTACAATGAGGTGCTTTTTTTGTTTACGATTTCTTTCCCGTGGTCGCATTTTTTCAACAACCACTTCCAGTCATCAGAATGAATCTGACAGTGCTCAGGAGCAGCGGTGATTATAGCAAAGCTATCGAGTTTTTAAAACATTATTTATGCCTGTTACCTTCACCTCTCCCCCTCTCAATGCTGATGACAAATGTCAAAGAGGTAAAAACCCAGCACAAATGGAGGCCACCGGAAAGGAGGGTCGCCTCGCGCTTTCAGATACAGTAAGCGTTTCAGTGTGCGGAGTCCTCACTTCCCGTTTCTAAGATGCTGACGCAGCGAAGATGCAGAGCACCTTCTTTCACACAGTCCGTGCAGAAGACATCGAATTTTGTTAAAGTTCTGATACAAATGATTAAAAAAAAAAATCCAGGATGAACAAGTTTCAAAATGCATAGTGTTCTGTGCATGAGTCCATTTCCTTTAAACTCTGAAAGAATAAAGTGGTGAGAAAACAAGAAAAAACGGCCGCTGCACTCGATCGTCCCCCTCTGCTGGTCAGCACGCTACTCTGGCATGTACGGGTGGAGGTGGTCCTCCACCGTGCCCACCGCCCAGTGGGTCAGCTGCTCCTGCGGCAGGTAGAGGCAGATGCTGCACAACTTGAAGATTGTAGCTTTGTTTTTGGGAGTCTGGAGGGGAAAAGGTTTAACATTCTTAACAGAGAAGACTGACGTAAGCGGTCTCCCGGTTTACTGAGCCCCTGTTACTGACCACCAACACAGAGTAAGGGAATGAAGGATGGTTCTCACCCACAGGGACCCCAAGAATTCAGACTTCTGTGCAAAATGCAGGGAACCACGACTGCACGTAAGCATGAGCACAAATAAAGACTTCCCGCAGGGGAGGTGATTGCAGGGGGTGGGGATATGAGAGTAAATGATAATGGAAAAAAATACAGTAGCAAAACTTAAGTCAAGCACAGGCTACTTGCTGAAGAAATGAGGGCCCAAGGCATTGCATGGAGACAGCCCCAAAGAGGTGTGAGGCGTGTCTACGTGTGTGTGTAGACAGTGGACACGGTAGGGGCAGGAGCGTGGGGGAGAACAGAACCACCACCTGTTTCTCTTACCCTTTACAAGTTAAGGCCTGAGCATGTACTCGAGTAAAAGACTAGAAAAATGCTAATGTACTACCAGAAAAACTCCAAGACTTATTTTTAAAAAGTCACTAGATGTTACCACCTAACTTGGGACAAGCGTGCCAGGCACTCCCACACATAATCGCTCCAGCAAGGAAGGGGAAGGTCACCTGAACCAGACCCACCTCCCAAGCCCCTAAGGAAAAAGGTGGCCTTGGCGTGCCTGCAGTCTGCACATGAAGTGACCCTACACATGTCCACACATGTGCCTGTCAAGGCCACCACCTTACAGACAGCGTGTACTCAGCTCCACAGAAGGAGCCTGTCCCCACAGGCCTGGGTGTGGGGCTTCCAGCCAGGGGACGGCTGCATCTGCAGGAGAATCCAGACTCCAGGTCCGGCCTGCTCTCTACAGCACCAGCCCTTACCACGGTCCCCCGTTGTGATAAAGGTTAGTGACAAAGCATTCACTGAAAACCCTAAGTCACGACAGTCAGGTTTAGGACAAGTTTCGGATAAGACAGGCACAACGTATAAACATTATCTATAATGCTTTACGAGTGAAAATTAACGGGGAGGGCCTGGATTGCTGCCTGAGTGGGAAGTGCGGACTGCGAACACATACAGACCTTTTGAGTACAGTAGGCCCCATCCCTTCAGACTTCAATTTACTCTGAAACAGGCCGGCACTTCTCAAGAAATGCTACCAGTCACGGGAGGCCGGGGTCCAGAGCGCAGACTGACTGGGCCAGGGCGAGCAGGGCCCGAGACCGCACACGCGAAAGGAGACCTCAGCAGCAGCCGTCAGCAGGAAAGCTGCGGGACCCCTTTTTCACTCAAACCCCACTGTCGCCTTTCAAAAGCCCTGCACACCACCTGAAAGCCCCCGCACAACTCTGACGCACAGCTGGGTCCGGGGGCCGCTGCACTAGCGCGAGGCCCAGGGGACCTGCTCCTTGCTTTTTAAGTACCTTCACAGCTCACGCAGCGCTGGAGGGCACAGGATAGCGCGGGGCCCGCAAGCATTCAAGACAAGCCCCAAGAGCCGGCGCTCACCTGCAGGTGCTGTCTGTCAATGAAGAGAAACACGGACTGGCTCGGGTTGTTGACGACGATTCCAGTCTTGTCCTTGCGGCTCAGCACGTGCAGAAACTGTTTCTCATAGTCACCATGATGAAACTCAAACTTAGCCTAGCAAAAAAACACAAACACGTGCACATGACCACACACGTGCTGCATGCAGGTGCACACAGCCATGCTCTCCAACACGCTGGCCGGCACAGCAACGTAACTAACCCGGAAGGTCAGGCCCAGTCCTTCCGCAACACCGGCTGCGTTTTCAGTGCCCGTGAGGACACGCAGCCGGCGGCTGCCACTGTGAACAGTCCCCTTCGTCCCAGCAAGTTCTGTCCCAGGAAGGCCAGGCACATCCTGTTTCAGGAGTGTGTGGGGCACAGGCGGAGAGATCGTGCCAACTGGCTCCACGCGCCCCTCCGCTAATCAACACACACCCACCGCAGCAGACGTCCTCCGGCCACGGCAAGCACGCGGGGCAGCCGAGAACCCCTCACTCTCAGGAGTCTATAACCCACATGCCTCCTCCCCTTCCATTACAGCACTCAAAAGGACGAAAGGAACTGAAAAACTTAGAATTTCTTATTCTACTAAGCATTTAAATCAGACCCTATTGCAGGAGTTTTCACTTATTTAGGTTCTCACCACACTTGTTTCAGAATACAATACCTGAACAGGCCTGAAGGGCTCATCAGATTCCTTCCACCTAGAAAACAGGAGACAGACAATTTTCTCAATGTCATTCCGGGGCCAAAGAATGAAATCCATCTCCTGGGTACAGCCAATCACGTCCTACGACACAACAGGAAGGAAGCAGAGGAAAAGGTCACTTACAGACGGACTCCGTCAGACAAAGCCACGCACTACGTGGTTCAACTCTAAAAACCCCACCCAGGGCACAAGGCCCACTGCGGACCGTCTCAGGTGAGGCCACGTCATAGGACCTCACAGAATCTGAGCGGCTCAGCACCTAATTCTAATTTTTAGCTTGTCGAGTCCACAGTCCCACAACTACGGCCCTCCATCGGGACCCTGGAACTTCTATGAAGTGCTACTGCTAGGACACGCTGATGCCCCCACCACCCCGCGCAGCACACGACGCCCACGGCCAGCAGCCCTCCGTCCAGACCAGTGGGCGCCGACCGCGGCCCTCTCCCCACCCCACCGCTAACTGGGCGTCTCCTGTGCAAACACGCCGGTGAGCTTCCAACGAGGTGCAGGCGCTCAGAAGGGTGGCAACAGCAGTGCCTGCTACGTGACCTTTCCTACTTATCAGGGGCACGAGGTCATTCCCTCAGAAAGGAAGCCCAGTAGACAGTAACATAAAACCCTGCTCACAGCATGGACGGACATCATTACCAGCGTAACACCACAGAAGAAAAGTCACCTGTGTTTCACGTGGAGTCAGCTTTTAAAGAGACTGCTTACCACAGTAACCACACATTCCTGGGGGGCGGGGGGGGGTGCCAGCTTAACTCACTACCACTCCCCAAACCAGGACTTAAACCAGAGCTCACCCTTCTCATGGACTGGTACCGAGGAGCATGGAGCTGCACCACATCCTTCTGTAGAAGCTCCATGGAACTTTCCAAGGAGTAGCTGGAGTCTCGCACACCTTTCAGGATATTTTCTTCATAGTTATTTGTCATGACTGGTATAACCTCAGACACTTCAAAAAGTGCTGCCTTTTTCTTCTAGAAGGAAAAGAAATGTGTTAATCCACCGAGAGCACACAGCCTTAACACTCAGCTCATGTCACAATGCCATGCACCTCTACGCCAACTCAGCAAAACTCTTAAAATGAAGTTTTGTACGAAAACACAGATTTTCCAATAGGCGAATCCTTTCATCCTCCCCTAACCCCCAGCCCCAACCCAACAGGCAATTATCAGAATGCTTAACCAGGTGGTTTCACAGCGTTCTGGTAGCCATAGCAACCACTTATTTTACCTTCAGTGCTGTGAGAAACAAACACCAACTCCCTAAGGTTAAAAAAACACTGACTTACTCTTGAAATTACTTCATTTAACCGGTTCTACAAACACCTCAATTAAAACCTCAACTTTCAAAGACAAAGCTACTGATTAACTGCACCCCTTCCGAAAGCACCCCACAACACCACCTGCGGCAGCGAAGGGCACCTTGACACCTCAACTCAGGAGTTAAGAGTGGGGTAAAAACCGGGGGAACTCCCAGTTATTAATTAGATACCATGCTGATTGTTTTTCCTCATACTCATAACCTAATCTCGTGTCAAATAGAGATAAAGAAACTGCCGGTTATTGTAAGCTGGAAAAAACTACTGTTTTATCATGCTTCTCCTTGACAGCTTGCAACTCATTATTTGCTATTTCTAAGACCAAAAAAGTTAAACTTCTTAGGTACGTTCAGTCAGTCCATATGTCAGACAGACAAGCTTTAAAATCTAGTGCTGAGGTTCTGAGTCAGAACTGGAAGTCGCGGCAAAGCCAAAGCTTCACGACACTGACACTGCCCACCCTGTGCTAATGGAAGTGGACCCCACTCAGCGCTGGAATCAGACCCGAAGCCAGGAGTCCGCTCCTGCCGTCCAGCCCCACTCCACCGCCGGACTCCAAGAACGCCCCCAGGAGAATCGAAGCCTGCAGAGGAGCCTGCAGCCAGCCAGGTCAAGACTCAAGCTGTGCTAAGAATTCACACAACCACGTGTGCTAATTATCGCCCATGGACTTTAAATTACCTTCTCCTTGAATACAAAGGCGATATACATCTTGAAGTCAAACTGGTCAGCTAGAGACTCTTTCTTCTTCCTAAGCTGAGCACGTAGTCTGTTCAGAGCTTGTTTCTTCCGGGAGTTTGGGTCCCCCATGTTCAAATGCAGGTGGTACTAAAGCCTTTGGAAATTGTCGCTAAACTATGGGCACTTTTTCTTAAGACTCAAGTACAACAGAAACAAGTCATTTTTTCCCCGGCTAATATGATTGAGTGGCTAAAATCACAACTGTAACCCAAAATTGCACCTTCTGGCGATATTAGCAGACTGTCACATCACAGGGTCAAGAAATGAAAGGTGCTCCCCAGTCATATTTGGACAACGACGTTTGGGGTGGGACAGGAAAAAGGAAGGGGAAGAAGGAAAAGAAAGTGGAGAAAATATTTGAACTAATTTTTTTGAAGATACATTTGGCTTAACTACCAAAAGAAAGCTCTGTGGGAAAAAGCCTAAGACCAGGACTTAAGTGTGCGCTGAAACACAGCGGACACCAGTCCAACCCTTAAAATCCATCCGGATTTCCCCCCTTTTTAGAAAAGGGATTAAGAGAAGGAACAGGGAGGAGGAAGTGTGATCTTTGCTTTCCAAGTACCAAAAAAAAAAAAAAAAGCCCCAAGAAATAAAGAAAAACCCACCAAAAAAACCTCCCAGAAACACCAGAACAGGGAAGGTGAATGAAACTGAAACTCCAATCGGGTCTCACCCAGCCCGACCCATGGCTGCAGTGCCTACTTAATTCCCAGTTACTCCAGGTCTCACTATTGCTACGTATTGTCAGTGCTGTTATTGACTACACTTGGTGGTGAGCAGAGAGAACAGTGCAAAATCGGTCGAGAAGGACGGGGAGAGGTTCAGGGTTTCCCTGCAATCAACTACAGTGTATACCGGGGGCGGGCAGCTGCCGCCCGAAGGAGCCAGGAGGGAAAACAGCGGAGTCATTTCCAACTTCCCCAGCGCCCACATTTTCACCCTCAGGCGCCTGCGAAGGCTGCTGCCCAGGAGCACCATGATGGCAACAGAAAAGGGCACAGAACTCGATGGAACAGTCCCTGCGGCTCTGCTCAGACAGCGCCCCTGGCACACCAGGGAGTTGGTCCTACACGCCCCAGGGGAGCCTTCCCTAAGACCGGGCCCCGACCGAGACCGCGGGCATCGCTGAAGCAAAAGGGGCAGGTGCTTCTCCCAAACTCAGGCCGTGCCCGGGGGCCACGTGCCTTCCGCCCCCCAGGCCCGCCCCCACCCTATGCCTTCAGCGGCAGCGACTCACTCGCACCACGGGAGACACTGGATCACTCAGGTTTTCTCTCATTTCATCGTGGAAACAACTCCCGCCCGGGTAGAGTAGGCGGGGCAGGGTAAAGGGGAAGGATCAGTGAGAAAAAAGGAAATAGTTGTTAACAGTAATTACTTTTTAAAGCACGTCCACCCCACCCCCCCAAGGAAACGAGGTTCCCAGACTCCGGATGAGCGCTCTCACGTGGAACAGACCATGCTTCCCGAGTGTGGATGTTCAGGGCGGGGTCGCGGACCGACGCGGGCAGGCAGGGGGCCCTTTAGCCGCAGCCCGCGGGCGGAGCGGCGGCGGCGGCGGAAGTGGCGGCGGGGGCGCTGCTCGCGGCTCGGGCAGGAGCCATGTCAAGAGAACACCAGCAGCCAACGGAGCCCCCCCATCCCCGCTGCGGCGCGCGTTGGGGCCGGGCCGCCCGCGCTGCTACCGCCACGCAGCCCCCGCCTGGGACCCATAGTCTGGCTCGGCGCCCCGGACGAAGGGAGGGCGGGACGGCGGCGAGAGAGAGAAAGAGGGGAACGAGTAGGAAGGAGCGGTCCCGCGGCGGGGGAGGGAGGGAGCCCTGCACTAAGGTCCGTCGGCGAGTCAACCCCAAGTAAAGTTATTTCAGTCCAAGCATCTGCTCTGAGTCCTCCTTCCCCAGGCGGCTCCGGCTCGCAGGAGAGCGGGGCCCGGACGGCGAGCGCCGAACTGAAGGCGAGTGTTCGCGGCGGCACAGCCTCGTTCCCCGCCACCGGTGCCTGCGGCTGCGGCCTCGGCGACTCCGGAATCCGGGGAAGCCGCGTTTGAGACGAGCAGCCAGAACAAACAACTTAAAATGGCAGCGACGCCGCTGCGTCACCCGCCCTCAGCGGCACCGCCCCGAGCCCGCTGCGCCTGCGCGCGCCGCGGGCCCCACCACCTGCGCGACAACAGAGGGAGGAGCCCGGGGCAGGCAGGTCGTCAGGCTTCTTCAGGAGACTAGGAGAGGAGAGCAGGAGTGGGGAGGACGAATAAGACTTCCCAAAGCGGGAATCCTTTGAATTGAAACTACTTGGCCGACATTTCCGCCTCAAAGGGAAGTTTGAGAACTAAGACGACCCCCCCCCTTGTCCTGTATGGAGCGTCCTTGGGGCGGAGACACGGCAGCTTCCACTCCCTCTGCTCCTCCGCCCGGAAGTCCAGGTCCCCGGAGTTGGCCCCTCCCACCCCTGTCGTCATAGAGCCACGCCCCACGCCCTGCCCCGCAAAGCACCCGGATGAAACCTCCCTTCCGGGGTCTTCAGCGCCTGTGCGACGCCCGCGGAGGGCGAGGCGGGGCTGAGCCCGTGGACAGAGAGGGGCGGGGCGTAGGGAAGCCGGGGGCGGGTTGAAGGAGGAGAGGGAAGGGTGTCCCGAGGTTGGGGGCGGGTTCTAGTTTCCTTTCATTGAAGTGTCATTCTGACCCACTGATGGGTAGTCTTGGATGACGGTGGGGATGCTGCGTCTAGCGACGAGTTCATTTCCACTGCCTGGGATTTAAGCAGCGTGCAGCAGGAAGTGGCTCCCGCGGGTCCCTCGTGGCTCTGTCCCTGCCTAGCCACGTGCGCGGGCAGGCTGGGCGGGCCTCAGGCTGTGAACAAGGTCAAAGATGCCTGGAGGGCTGCGACCTGAGAGAAAAACACCCTATCATGCCACGTGGATTTTTCTCCCTCCCTTCAGAACGTGATTTCTGTTGGGATCCCCCAGGACCCCAGGCCTAGGTCGTCGAACTGTGAAGAGTCCTGTGGGATTTTGCCACTAAATCACAAGTCCTCGGCACCAGAGAGTCTTTGGTCCCTTTTTTGAGAGCTTTACAGTGCTGATGAAAATGCAGTGGTATTATTATTAGGTAATCAGCAAAAATCAAAACTGGACAAAAGCAAAGCCTGTGTACTCTTTGTGATAAAATTTTACGAGTCTGCTGGGTTTCCAAGTTGCTGTTCTTCACTCTGTAAAATCAAAATAGAGTACCCATCATAACATTTTTCACTCTTGAGCCAAAAGGATCATTGGAATCCACCCTTCAATATACATTGTTGTCCAAAACTAAAGGATGGAATTCCTGGGATTTCCAAATTATGGCTAACCTCAAAAGGTAAAGCTAGCAGTTTGCTAGTGCTTCCCTGACTGATTTTCACAATCTCATAATGATTATAATGTGGAAAACCCAAGGGTAAAATTGAGGATTTTGAGTAGTTTATGACATTGGTTTAAATATATATGTATTTTATATATATATAGATAGATATATGAAATTAGCCCTGAGTCATTTCTGCTTGATCTGGCCAAGTTTATTCTATGATCATCACCAAGAAGAGTTGTTTGTTCGTTTGTTTTAATAACACCTTTGTGGACAAAAAAAAAAGGGGTTCCATGGCAAGTAGAATGGGATGATCTGATCATAAACCCCTAACTGGGCAGGCAGGTCCTGGTGAGTAGTCACGCCCTAGGCATATGATTCTTTAGTAAAAAGTTTATCTTTGCCTTAAGCAAGCCCTGTTCCTTGTGTTTTATTATCGAGGTGTAGGGATTCTTCATTCTAGCTACAAGCCTGTTATCAGATACATGATTTGCAAATCTTTTCACCCATTCTGGAAGTTACCCTTTCCTTTCACTTTCTTGGTGGACGTCTTTGCAGCTCAAAAGTTTTTAATTTTCATGAAGTCCAATTTCTCTGTTTTCTCTTTTCTTGCATTTTCTTTTGCTGTCTCCTCTAAGAAACCATTGAAAAAAAGTGTACACTACAGTACTATAATAATCACGAAAAGCACGGGTGGGAGCAGATGTGGAGGAAAACGGGAGGTTTTCTGTTTCAGCTAGCTGAACGGGCCCCGGGACGCCGTGCTCTGGGGCTGGGTCGGGCCTCAGGGAGAGGAGTCCAGAAGCAGCAGCAGCAATGTGCCCTGGAGGAGGAAGACGCTTCTAGTTCAACTTTCCCCGCCACTTGGGAGGGCTGTAAAATGGGAACGATCATCAAAGGGAGTAAGTCTTTATAAGCCCATGACCGCTGTGTTCCTCCATGAAACTCGGCTAGAACACACTTAACACTGAGCTTGGTTAACCGTGGGAAAAGTCCACTTAATTATTTAGAAATGGCTTCTTCGGAGTTAGGCAACTTCAAAGGCAGTGGGTTGTGTGGGGTCTTGACCAAGAACACCTGCTTAATTTCCCCTTTGAGGGTTTAAACGGCACCATTAAAAACTCTGTAAGGCATTGTCTTGGTTGTATTGCAGATACTACGGAAGAAGCTTACATTTTCTATAAAATAACACCTTATGAAAGTTCCGTGCCAACCTCCCCCCCAACCCCATGCAAACACACAGTCCAGTGGGTTCCACGGTTAACCTGCTGGCCTCTGGGCAGAACAGCTCCTCTGCGTTCCTTCCAAGTTAAGAAATGATTACCCAAACTATGCTCGCATAGCCCGAGTATATTTGTTTGACGATAAGAAAGCCAGCAGAGTACTTATCATTTAGAATGGAAGGGCAGATAAAGTGCTTCCCAGATAAGGTAGTTAAAGGAGTTCATCATCACCAAGCCCTTATTATATGAAATGTTAAAGGGACTCGTCTAAGAAATAGAAGATCAAAAACTATGAGTAGTAAAATGACAACAGATTCACAACTATCATCAAGTGAACCTAAAAAAAAAAAAAACGAAAACGAAAACTAAACAGCTAGAACAGGAACAGAATCAGAGAAATGAACCTCACATGGAGCGTTTTCAGTGGGGAGGGGGCGGGGAAGAACAAGGTGGAAAGGGAAGAAGAAGCATGATTGGCAGGCTTAAAATAGGGAGAAGTTAGGAGTAGCACAGGAAACAGAAGTCAAGTAACTTATATGTACAACACATGAACATGAACTGAGGGGAGGGAATGCTGGAGGGTTGGGGAGTGCAGGGCAGAAGGGGGAAAATGGGAAAACATAATAGCATAATCAATAAAATACACTGTAAAAAAAGAAAGCGAAGGGTCCCGGTTCGATTCCCAGTCGGGGCACATGCCTGGGTTGCGGGCCAGGTCCCCAGTGAGGGCCATGTGAGAGGCAACCCTACATTGCTCTTTCTCCCTCCCTTCTCCTCTCTCTGAAAATAAATTAATAAAATCTTAAAAAAAAAAGCGCGAAGTACATAACAATTGTTTTTCACTATTCTAGAAAGAACCATAAGCTGCCTTTAAAATATACCTGGTATATTCACTGCACACACATTCTCTTCTCTCACAAAAATCTGTTTTTCTCAACATTTCTCTCTCATATTTACGGTCAGCAAGCACGCTCGAGTTTTAGGAATTCTCTGATATTTTGCCCCTTCATTAATGCTATTAAGTTTATGAGAAGCAGTCTTGATTTTTGGTCATATTTATGATCTACAGTTTCGTAAGCATCGACACAGAACGAGTGTGTGCTCCGACCAGCCAGGCCTGGGAACTAGTTCGGATACTCCACAGTCTGGTCCCCGCAGCAACAGCCCCAGGGGCCTGGTCTCCAGAATTCAACCCCATGGGTTTTACCTCTCCGGTGACTATGTTGTCACGGGCTAATACAATGCCACAGCTAGGTGGGGATCACTCACAGAACGTGCTCCAGCACAGGATTCGGGGGGGAAATGATATAAAAACTAGAAACGCGCACTGTTTTGAGGCCTTGGCTTACCCTTCAGGGGTGGGGGGGCGGTGGTGAACAGGCAGGCAGTGTGTTCGTTTCTCCTCCAGTCTCATCCTAACTTCACACAGGCTGAGTCTGTGGAAGGCAGTACTTATTTGTCCCTGAACTTGGAACACAGTTAGAACCAGAGGGATATTTGGCTGAGTCCTTAGCCCCACCATGGATTTTTCTTTACTTTTTGACCTCTTCTTCTTCCCCTGCTTCCTTCCGTTCTCTCTCTCTCGACTTCCGTTTTTTCTTTTCCACCTCTCATGCTTTATGCCCACTGCTATTATCCAAAAATGTTGCTTAGCCCCTCGTGTGCATCCCTAACCCAAGCACACAGCCTTCACTGCTGAGGCAGTGGGGGGCGGGGGGGGTGTACTTCCCTCGCTAGCGAGAGCTCTGTACTTTCGGCGAGGGATGTGCAGCCTGCTCCCCAAACAAATCTGCCTGACAACTCGAAAAGGGACTTTTACCATTTTCTCTGCCTAATAGTCTCCATCTGTAAAAGACGAAGCAAAGGCCATTAGGAATATTGAAATGTTTTGGGATTTCTTTCCTTCCCATGCAAAGGGAACGGGGAAGATATATATATACATGTATAATACAAGCCAGGGACAGCGCGGACAGAGGCAAGGCCCCGTGTGGGCGCCACGAGAAGGCGGGTGGCCGTCTGCAAGCCAGGAGAGAAGGCCCAGGAGAAAGCAACCCTGCCAACACCTTCGTCTTGGCTTTCCTCACCTCCAGAATTTTGAGAAAACAAATTTCTGTCGTTCCCGTGCTACCTGGCTACGGCAGCCCTAGCAAACTAATACAGTGACAAACAAGAGGACCGACGGGAAGGGGAGCGGGTCTGACAGGGGAGGTGCATCGGAAGAGCAAGGCCAGGGGGTGTTGCAGGGGGAGGAAGGAGCCCGGGCCTGGCAGGGAGGCAGCGCAGGCGGGCTGAGATCCTGGGTGAGAGGGTGGGGAGCAGAGGCAGCCAGGGGGGCCCCAAGGGGACGCAAGAGGAAGCAGAGGCAACGAAAAGAGAAGACTCCGCGGGCACACGGGATGGAAGCCAAGCACACAGCCTTCACTGCTGAGGCGGCAGGGGGCGGGGGGGTGTGTACTTCAGGGAGGAGAGATCATGTTGTAAAAACGCAGTTGAGAGGTCGAGAGAATGAGGAGCCAGAAAACAACAGTGGGCCGGGCTGCCAAGGGGTCACTGCGGACCTTGGAGAGCAGTGGCCCTGTAGCTGTGGGGGAGGAAACCTCGCTGGCAAGCGTGCTGCGGAGGACAGGGTGGTCGGAGAGGGGCGATGTCTCCTTCTAGAGGTCAGGTAGCCCTGGCTCGGTCGATCAGTTTGGTTAGAGCATCGTCCTGATGTGCCAGGGTTACAGGTTCAACCCCCAGTCGGGGCGCATGCAAGAATCAACCAATGAGTGCATCAGCAAGTGGAACAACAGTTCCATGTTTCTCTCTCTCTCTCTTTCCCCCCTTCCTCTCTTTCTCTCTAAAATCAAAAAATAAATTGAAACGATAAAAATAATAACAGACATTGTGTTTTAGAATAATTTACAGTCACAGAAAAGTTGCAGATAATAGGAGCTCCTATGCAGCCCTCGCCGAGGTCCCCAGCGCTTGCATTCATGGCACGGTGGTCCAGCTGCCCAAGAGCGACCCCCGCGTGGGCGAGTTACCAGGAACTGAACTTGAGACCCCTCCCGGACGGCACCTGTGCCAGACTCGTGATCCGAAATCAGAGCAGGTCGCTGCGCCTGGGCGATGGTTCTGTAATAAAGCAGGCATAAAAGGGAAGCAATCGGTTTTGTTTCCAGTTAGAGTAAAAGTAGGTTATAATCACGGGCTATATCTTTTGAACCCTATTTCCTCTTTCCTTAATGATTTTAGTGAATTCATAAGAGAGAAGCCCCGTCAAGATTATTCGGTCTGAACCAGGCTGACTGGGACCCTCGAACCAGCTCCGGGAGAGCGCTGTCTGCCGCGCGGGGAGGAGGAGAAAGGGGCAGCTGCTGTATATTTGAAAGCCAACCAAGACCACAAGCGAGGCATCTGTGACTTCCGAATAACAGCCGTTGTTTTACTTCTGTTAAATCTGTAGCTGGTACAGTTTTACCATATTTGGGGAAAAAAGGAAACTATCTTGCTTTAAGCTAATTCCTTTTTTTTTAAACCTCTCTTTTCCAAGAAGAAACATATATTGGTTATTAGAGTTCATCTTACTCACAAATTTATTTTCTGCTTTTTGTTGATTTGAATATCCAATTTTCTGACTTCATTTAAAAACAAACAAAAAATCCTTACTGAAGGGCTCAGCTTGCCCCCTTCCTCGGTCCTTATCTGCTGATCAATGTTGTATGTTGGTTCTTTTATTTTTTTTTTTAAGATTTTACTTATTTATTTTTAGGGGGGGGAGGGAGAAAAAGGAGGAGAAACATGAACACACACGCCCCCAGTTGGGGACCTGGCCTGCAACCCAGGCACGTGGCCTGACTGGGAATTGAACTGGTGACCTTTTGGTTTGCAGGCGGGCGCTCAATCCACTGAGCTACACCAGCCAGGTCTCTGTATGGGTTTTTTCTCTCCAGTCTCGGGTCCACTCACCTGAGTCCAGGCCCAATGCTCAGCAGAGGCGTACTTTCTTCTCTAGCGAAGAGCTCTGAAATGAGAGCACCCACCCGTCACCCAGGTAACACAGGGAGCCACCATACAAGGCTTTCTCTTTTGATGCTTAAAGGGTCAGATGAAGTCTTTTCAAGCAAAACAGATGGACTTGCCCTCTGAAGCCCGGAGACAGAAGTCAGTGTGCGCTGGACGTATCTGATCTGTCAATGGGGTGAGCAATGACTGACTTTAAACTACCCGCGGGGGTGAGCCACCCCATCCCAACAGGTCAGCATGCAGGAAGGGCACCTACAGCTTTCTAACTGAGAAAGTGATGCTGGCGATCCGCATTCGCCAAAGGCCAGCAAGTGCTTCCTTTAAGTGAAAAGGGGTGTGTGTGTGTGTGTGTGTGTACAAGGAAAAGGTACATACAGGGTTCGGTTCTATCAGAGGTTTCAGGCATCCCCTGGGGAGGAGGGTGTTTACAGCATACCCCCTGCAGATATGCGGGGACAATTGTACTTGCTCGGGACCGTGTCCCCTCCCAGAAGTCATACATGGAAACGGAACTGCCAATGTGGTGGCCGTCTGAGGCGGGGCCTTTAGCAGGTGACTAGGTCCTGAGGGTGGAGCCTCCCGAGCAGGACCTGCACCCTTAGAGAAGAGACTCCGAACCTTCCCACCCTGCTGCCACCTGAGGCCACCAAACCTGCTGCCCTGGTTCTTGGGCTTCCCAGCCTCAGAACCGTAAGAAATAAACTTCCATTTTTCAGTCAACGGTACTTTGTTAGAGCAGCCCAAAGGGATTAAGTCAAAGCCAGTGCAAAGGCCTTTAAGAAATTGAAGTTCAAGGGGAACCATTATCTGTGATAAAAGGTAAATAATAGCACTGGTGCCCAGAAAAAGTAAAGAATTAAAGGACGATTTTTAGGTAAAATCTCAAAAACATTTGATGAGACAATATTGCCCAAAGCTTGGGAAAGCAAGTTCTGTCAGAGCTCCTTAGTGGGCAGGCACATTGGTTAGGGATGGCAGGTGAAACGGGCAACCAGGAAGTTGACCGAGGGGATTATTTGGAGTGGTGTGCTCAGGGTTGAGCTCAGGGTCATGCCCATGGACAGGCAGCGGCCTGAGCGGAAGCCACGGGGCCTGAGGGCAAGGGAGGGAGCTTGGGCTGAACCCTTGGGAGGAGCTGGCCCCTGCTTCGGGGAGAGAAACGCAGCCACTGCCCAGCGGAGGCCTGCGGCTCCTTCCTTGCCCTGCACCCTGTGCTCTGCCCGCCAGAGTCTGCCCCTCCTAGGGAAGCTGAGTGGAAATCGGGGACAAAGACAGATCAGTTTCCTAGAGGTCAGCCTCCTGGGGCACAGAGAAAGCAGAGGGGCAAACCCGTGATCTACCTCAGAGACCAGATGATGCTATCAGGTTTCAATAAACACCCTTGGATGCAGCAATCCCGCCGCTAAGAACTCACCCCGCAGAGAAACTAAAATGCACGTCAAGTTGGAAAATCCAAAACAAGAGCATTTTGTATGTGTGGAGAGCTCTGCTGTGTACGAGGCAGCAAGCGAGGCACTTGATACTGGTCCTCACGAGGACCCCATGACCGTCCCTCTGCTATTATTGCCATCTGACACTCGGGAAAGTCGGTCAAGCGAAGACACGGTCACAGAGCTAATAAGAGACAGCAGCACTGGAATTTCCACCTGGCCGGTCTGACTGCAGCTGCCAGGACTGCCTAGTAGCCTTGTTTGTGAGAACAGGCGCCAGCATACAAACCTGAATGACCCCGAGTGGGAACAGGGTAGACAAACACGGTGAGCGTCCTGCTGCGGGGGGAGGGGGCAGAGCTCTCGGTGCACTGAGCACCCACCTGTGCAGGGGAAGGAGAGGGACCCAGGAAGCCCGGTGGTGCTCCTCTCAGGCGGGATGCCTTCTTAGTCTTGTTTTAGCGTTTCACCATTCACCTTATTCTTCAATAAATATGTGCAGTTAAGTAAAAAGTCACACACACAGACACGCAAACCTATTAAAAGTGCCACCCTGCTTTTTTAAACGGAAGAAATAGGTCAACGTGACCAACCCTGTGAGAACTTTTATCAGTTTACTTGAGTCAAACGGATGACAATTGCTGGGACGCAACGTCTCAACAGGTCGAGAAAATGGTCCAAAGGATGGCGGTTTGCAGCTTTTTTTTATAAACTACCCTCAACGGAGGATGCATGATTACCTGACATGCATTGGTGATAGGTTGAGGGGAGCAGGAAGCAAAGCGGGGAAACCTCTGGGCCTGGATAAAGAGGAAAATGGAGAGACACACACTTCTTTTCCACAGGCGGGTGCAGGACAGTTAACACGGTAACACCAGCAATGAGGGGACTTGTGGTCTCCCTCTGCTGCAGGGACTGTGCCCCGAGGGACCCGGAGGAAGGTCGTTACCCCGACGTTCAGCAGCTCTGTTACTGTGGAGGCAGACGGACCACAGGCAGGCTCACTCAGGGAAAGACTGACCTTTGTCAGGAAAGATACAGAACTACCCAGTGTAACTCGCTTGCAGGTAGAAAGTTTTTCGTTTCAGACCATCCTAGGTGGTTACTTTTGGTCTAAGTTGGTAAGGCCTCCCTGGGCTTCTCAGGTTTTGTGCATGTCCCCTTTTCATCCACAGTTGCTTTACGAAGAAGGTGAAGAAAAACACGTGGTTATTTTCCTTGTTCATCTTTATCTCTTATTAGCATTGGTGCTAAGTCCGGGGGAGCAGCCAAGAACACGGCTTTTTCTGCTTCTTTTCAATTCAAACCTACTTTTAACAGCCTTTGTCCTCTGCACAGGGAGAGGGGACTGCAGCAAGCCCGAGAGGAGGGGTCACTAAGCCGGCTGGAGTCTGAACTAGGAAAGGCAGAGCTCCCAGCGGGGCGCTGTTCCAGCTTCCTGAGCCTAAACGTGTCCTGCAGAGGAGCGGCAGTTACAGGAAGGCCCTTCAGAACGAAGGGGTGCCTGGTGTCTAGCCTGTGTGTGGCTGTGTCTCACGTACCAGGCGTGAGAGCCCTGCAGGAGCAGAGCCGGCTGGGCCGGGGCACAGCGGTCGGTCCTGCGTCCAGGGCCCAGGCACCTGAGCAGTGGCCAGAAGGACCTGCGCTGCTTCATTGCTCTGCTGTCACCCTCTTGAAATTACTCATCATGTTTCACATGGGGATGCGCATTCTCACTGTGCACTGGGTCCCACCAGCCCGCCGCTGGGCCCACCCCCACCCCACTAACTAGCCGGCTGCACCGTCCCTAGCTCCTGCCCATTCTCCTGCCTTCGGAGGGCACAGGCCTTGGCCCTTTTCTGAGCTGTTTAGCTGCTCCTGGCTCGCCCACAGAACTCACTTTTCTTCTCTTTCCACTCAGGAAGGAAGAAAATGATTCTTTCATGCACCCATTTCAAAATTTGTTATCAAGTCTCTTGCAAGAAAATGGCCCTTCTTAGCACAGTAGAAAGTCTCTTAGATTGATTCCTCCTTCTTCACATCAGTTTAAGAATGTCAACTGTGAGCCCTGGGTGGTGGCTCAGTTCGTTAGAGTGTCCTCACAATACACCAAGGCTGAGGGTTCAATCCCCAGTCAGGGCAAATGCAGGAACAACGAGTGAGTGCATAAAATAAGTGGAACAGCAAATTGATTTCTCTCTCTCTCTCTCTCTCTCTCTCTCAAAAAAGTCAACTATGTAAAATAAAGTTTGGCAAAAGATAGTCTTCAGGCCAAATTCGGCCCAGGGCCTGGTTTTGTCCTGCCTGAGAGCTAACGAGGGTTTTTATATGTTTAAGCGTTGTGAAAACTAACAAACAAACACTATGCAATAGAGAAAGCCCCTACTATGTACTCTCTGGCCTTTTACGGAAGTTTCCCAGCCCCCGATTTAGAGGAGAGTGACGACCTCGCTCCCTCTGCACTGATGCCACAGAAGAAAAGAATGACCGGGAGCTTCAGCGAAAGGGCCCTGTGGTCCCCGACCTCCACTGGGTCCTGGCCCTGGACCCCTTCCAGCCTCCTGCACAAGGGTGTCACCCCACAGCTGCACAGTCTTGGTGGCCCAGAGGCCCTTCTGAGGGGCGCGGTCCCAAGCACAACACCTTCTAGGAAAATGTTGGTGGTTTGTACCTTTGCCAGAAGCCAGCCTGCTGCCCGGCCAGGGCAGAAAGAGCCCGGCGAAGGGTGAGGGTGTGTGAAGTCTCACCGTAGGGAGCTCCTGAGAGGGACGGGCACAGCCCCAGGGGCAGACGCTCACTGACATACTGACTGCAGACGCTTGGGGAGCTCAGCACAGCACAGTCCTCTGAGGCCTGCTGTCCATCTACAAGGACCAGGAGCATGAGTGTCTGGTGGACAGCTGAGCCAGTCCCCTGGGCTGGTCCTGGGCCCTGCGGCTCCAGGTCACCGGCTCTCCAGCAGTCTGCACCCGGCTTCCCTTACCTCCCCGGGGCCCTCTGCCCCTCCCCCTCCTCCCTCTGCCCCTCCTCCCGCAGGCTTGCTCTCCCTGTTTCCCCTGGCTTTTCTTGGGCCACTAGGGGACCTGTCTCAAGGACATGCCAAGGGCGAGGGGTGGCGGCCCCCAGGTGTGGGCAGTGAGGGTGTGTTGGCTGTAACTATGCAAAACAAAACCGCTCAGTGGGCCTACTTTTGACCACCACACGCCAGACCAGGGCAGCTCTCAGCAGCATGAGATAAAGTGCCCCTCCGGGGAAGCTAGCACTTGCCGGCCAGGTCTAAGGACTGCCGCAGCCACTGCTGAGTTCAAGTGTGTGCGTGAGCTTGCTGTGAGCATGCTTGGAGGGTTCCCCTTGCCCAGCTGGAGTCCCACGGCCCCAGCTTCCCACAGAGTCCCCGGAGGTCCCAGAGGGGCCTCCGTCCCGTCTCCAGCTCCTGCAGGACCGAACTCATGCTCTTAAACCCCAGATGCAAATGGCGTGGTCTAGGTGGAGGGACAGATTGACTTTGAATCGCTTCCATTCTGTCACCCTCTGCGTGACCACTTGGAATTTTTTTCTTCTCAAAATTTAAAACAGTGAACGAGTACACACTGAGAAGTGTGATATTTTTGTTTCATAAGCACAAATTTTAGCTCGTACTTGAAATATTCACCGAATTTAAGTGAAAATTTTAAAGTTGACATTTCTTCTTTTTTAATGAATTGTTTAAAACTGGAGAATGACCCGAGAACATACCACATCATGGTACAATTCTCTTTTCCCCCCTAAATTGTATCTTTGTCATGCAATACAAAAGTATTAATGAACTTCCCCCTTTTTGTCCTGTACTTTTTAAATATTTTTTTTTACTCATGTATGGTCAAAGTTTATTAACAGAAAATTCTCTCTTTCTGCACTTACTTTCTGGCCATTTTGTTATGCACTTCACTTCATGATTATGTAAAATGATGTGTGTTAAAATGACGCACTCCAAAGAGACCGTGGTCCATCCGGACAACGGAACATTGTTCAGCACTGAAAAAAAAAAAAAAAAAAAGAGCTATCCAGCCACGAACAGACATGGTAGGAACACCAAATGCACATTGCTAAGTGAAAGAAGCCAGTTGGAAAGGCCACATGCTGTGCGATTCCAACTCTACGACGTTCTGGGAAAGGCAAAGCCACAGAGACAGTGAAAAGATCGTGGCTACCAGCGGGGAGGAGAAGGAGGGCTGAAGAGCTGGCACCTGTCCAGGAGCTGGGTGTCTGTCCAAGGTCACACCGCGTGGCAGCATTGGTGAGGGCCCGTGTAATCTAAGTCTGCTGTGTGTCACGCAGCGGGCCCCGGGGAGGGAGGCGTAAGGAAGATGCTCTCTCTCGCTCCAAGCTGTGCAAGCTGCCCGGCCCTGGAGCCCTTCACCGCCCCCCACCCCCCTCCACCGCACCTGCCTGCCTAGCCTCTCCTCCTCCTCATTCAGATGTCAGTCCTTGTGTGGGCAAACAGGGTCTCTTTTTCTTTGCTACTAAAAGACTGAAGAATGTCACTTTGGACACCCATTAATGAAAGTTGAGTCTGCCCAGTAGGTGAGAAAATCAGCAACACGGTATACAGGTTGTTAGATGAACTTCCAAATTCAGGTTCTGCGTTTAGTCAGGTCAGGCAGCATCGCCACCTAGTGGGCAGTCACACCTTCTCCCAGGAACTGTGAGCCGTGGACATTGTTGGGCAAACCGCTGTGAACGAGGTTGACCTTCTGAAGCAGAACCGCAACGGGCTATTTCAGCAAGAATTCTGCTGGCCTGCAGCTTAGGAGACTGACTGCTTAGTCTGAAGTGACCTGGGGTTTCTTCCGCATGCGGACTTTGAGGCTCAGTCGACAGTGCCGCCTGCGTGGGTTCTGGGCTGGGACTTAGCCTCAGTCTTGCAAAAACAGAGTGAAAGCATCTGCCTTCCAGCACCGGTAGACGATGCATGTTTGGTGGATTAGAGCACGTGCCTCACCGAGACAGAAGGACGGACACAATGTGAGCGCCTCTGTGACTGACATGGCGGGGGGTGGGGTGGGGCGGGGGTAGCCATTAAAAAAAAGTAAAAAAATACAAGTAAAATCAGTTGTGACTAGATATCTTAATTCAACATATCTAAAGTATCATTTCAACATGTAATCAATACCAAAAGTTATACAAATGTTTTACATTGTTCTTTTTGTACTAAATCTTTGAAATCCGGTGCATGTTTTACATTTCAGTGAAGACGAGCCACATTTCAAGAGCTCAGGAGCCATTCTGCAGCCAGTGGCCACGCCCCTGGATGCACAGGTATGGGTCTGCATTAAGTTGTCACATGAGGTGGTTGTTGACAGGGTGGGAGAGCAGAAGGGATTATACCTAGCTAGGAGCCCTGGGGTCTGCAGCCACGGATTTTTCCCTACACGAGGCATCATCTCCTTTGAGACACTGAAAAAAAAAAAAAAAAGTCAGCCCTGGCTGGTGTGGCTCGGTGGATTGAGCACCGGCCTGCGAACCAAAGGGTCGCCGGTTCGATTCCGAGTCAGGGCGCATGCCTGGGCTGCAGGTCAGGTCCCCAGTAGGGGGACCGTGAGAGGCAACCACACATTGATGTTTCTCTCCCTCTCTTTCTCCCTCCTTTCCCCTCTGTCTAAAAATAAATAAAATCTTAAAAAAAAAAGAAATTAAAAAAGTCAAACACCACTGAAATGCCTAAAGACAAGTCCCCACGCCATTCCAGACTAACTGATACTACGAGCAAGTGCAGGTGACATTTGGCTAAGTGGGTTTCAGGACACAGGGGTGGGGGAATCGCCAGTCCCCTCCCAGCTCTGCCAGTTTTCAACTATAGTGACCCTTCGACTCTGCCCTCTGCCCTGCTCACTGATATCACATGGAAGACAACATTCTTTCCCAGCGTTTTAGTTCTGGAAAGAAATAACACCATTATGAACTTTGCTTCACACTTTACCTAGAGGAGACGACCTGAATGTAACTTTGGATATACTCTCGAATATATGCTTACCCATTTGGGCTCTTGTTGGTGACCCTTTTCATTGCGTGCTGACTGGTGACACCGGCAGTCAGAGTTCCTATGTGGACTGGCTGGCGTTTCAAAGTCAAGGGACACGGTGCTCACACTTGTCACCGTTCTCACTCCGGAAATCCGGTTTTCTAGTGTGTCCTTTATGAATTTAGATCTCATGCGTTATATTTTCCTCAAACAAAGCCCGAGCCGTCCGACTATGCTTTGCAGATTTTCAGCTGCCAAGAGGTCCGGGGAGGTGGCAGGCAGCCCCCAGGATCTCAGGCAAGGAGGGGAAAGCACGTGCTCAAAGCGGCGCAGGGTGGAGGGAGAACGAGGAGTCCGGCAACGGGAGCGCAGACTTCCCCGACACCTGCGGCAGGTGTGACAGGCGCCGGTGGGTCCGATGCACCACGTCCACAAAGACGGTTATGGGAGGATTTGGCGGGGTAATAAGAAAAGCCGGCGGCAGGACTAAGGTCTTGTCGCCCCGAGTTGCAGCGCAGCGGTGTCCAGCGTCTGGAACCTACGTGGTGCCCGAGCGCCCCCCGACCCCGAAGAGTCAAAATGCAAGAAGCCCGAACGTCAAGGCTCTGCCCACCGCCCGGAGCCGGCGGAACCAGGGCTGCACTCAGACACGAGGAGCCGTGCGCTGCAGACGCGACACGTCACCCCGCCGGTGTCTGCGGCCGGTGGGGGCGGCTATGCCTGCTCCGCAGGGCCGTCCCGCGAGCAGCCCGAGGTCAGGACCCCGGACAACGCCCGGACCGCCTCACGCAGAGACCCGCGGAGCCCACCGCGCCGGCGCAGGCAGGGGCGGGGCCGAGGCGGGCGGCGATTGGCCGGATTTGAGCGGGCCCCACCCCTCGGGAGGGTCACGTGGCCATCCGGGCGGGCGAGCGGATTAGGCCAGCTTTTGCAGCCGCGCGCCGCGTCTGCTCGGCTGCGGTGAGGACCGGTGCTGTTTGGCTGGGGGCGCTGTGCTCGGTGCTGCGACCGGGACTGAGCGGCTCCCTCCAGCGAGTGAGAGTGGTGGCTGCCCGACCAGCTGCTTCGCGTTCCCGCCCGCCGGAATCGGCGCCCCCGTGACTCCGCGGAGCCGCGGTAAGTGGGATTTTAGAACTGTGGCTGGAGCCGGGCGGGGCGGGGCGGTGGGTAGGGCACGGGGCTGCCCCATTGGCTGGGCCGATTTTGGCGCGCTCCGTATCCGCGCTCCCTATTGGCTGGCGCGCGCGGTGGGAGCCCTGCGTCCCGGGGTGGTCCGGGACCGGGGGCCTTGCGGCCCGAGTCGTGCGGGCCTCTGCCCGGCGCCTGACTGCTTGGAGGCGGGACCGAACGTCCACCCCCTGGACTAGCGACTGGCGGTGATCGGGGGCGGGGCGCACCGTGGGCACCAGGAGAAGGTCGCCGAATCCTGGTCCCAGGTTAAATAGCGGCACTGGTGTTGGTGACACCGGTTCCCCTGTGTGTCAACATTTCCTTTGGACCCAGGCCTGTGCTGGTTGGCGTCTTTAATCTGGTTGAAAAGAACTGGGGAGTCAAGTGGGGCGCCAGGCTGCAGCTAGCAGTGGGACAAACAAGTGCAGGCTTGAACTTACCTTGATCGGTGGCTTTCAGCATTTGTAATGTGACACGGGCGACAGCACACTCACATCGCAGTTTAAGACGCAGCCCTCCGGCTGCTTGAAAAGATTCGAGAAGCAGAACCAGGTCCCCACATGCCCTGCACTCCGACGTTTTCTCGTCTTTTCAGTTTCATTCTGATCCATTATTTTTTTCCCAAACTGTGTTGGTAACCCACCGAGTGGTTGTGGGGTCCCGGGCGGTGATCCCCAGTTTAGAAAATGTCACCTTGGCTCTGTCTAGTGGGTGCCGACCAGCATTTGCTTCACACGAAACAGCATAGAAAATTGGGTGCATCTCCTGAACTTTTTAGTTTGCGTCTGTGTGCCAAGGCATACAGTAAAGTGCAAGCGCAGTGGGTCGCTGTTAAAGTATGAAAGCCCCCCCCCGCCCCGCCCCCAGTGAAGGCAGGGCCGCAGTGGGGAATATCATTCGGAGACCCCTCTGAGCCTGGGGGTCATGGGTCGGGTTTCAGTGGGTGGCCTGTTGGTGCAAGTAACTTTCTTAAGTCCGTTTGTCTGCCGCCCTCTTCTCAGCTCCTGGGGGTGCTGAAACTTCTATGAATGCAAATGCATAATCTCGTTTGATCGAAGGTTAAGCCACTCACAAGTGACTGCCGGTTCCCAGAGCTGAGTTGTCACACACAGGAAAGGGCGCAGCTGGGCTGCTGACTTAGGCACACCCAGCTGTCTATGCTTTGCCTTTCCGGGGACATTTCCCCACTCTCTGAGAGCCCAGTGTTTCTCGCCCAGGTTTTGTGCATTTCTTTAGAATATACATATTTTTGCAACCAGAGTTACTGTGTGCGTGTGTGTGTATAAAATACAGATCTCAAGAGTCACTGACTTCTGTCACTTCAGTGGTGGGTGAGGCCGAGAAGAGGCGGTTCCACGGGCACAGGTGAACATCTGAGCTCCGCCTCCAGGCTCAGACCACATTCTGCTCCTGCATCCCCAGGCGCACCATGCATCCCGCCATGAAGCAGAAACAAGAAGGGACCCAAGGGCGCGTGAAGGTACGGGCAGGGCCATGTTCCTCTGTGGGGCGGCGTGGGCCTGCAAGTGTTCTAATGTAATTTAGCCAAACTTAACCTGGCTATAGTGTCTGCCGATTTTAAATCACTTCATTTTGGGCCAGAAGAACAGTAACAGTAGAGAACCATTAAAAAATTAGTTACGGTCCAATGTTAAAAGTCCTGATCCACGGACATGGGCTGTCTTCCCATGTATTCAAGTCTTTAGTTCCTTCCAAGGGTGCGTTGTAGTTTTCAGAGTATTCACACCTCCTTTGTTAATTTTTCCCCTAAAATGTTTTACTTTTAACGTGACTGTGGGTGGAATTGCTTCCTTCAGTGCATTTCCACTGTGCTCGCTGCACCCGTGTGGAAGCGCAGTTGATTTTTGCATCCCGAACCCTGCAGCCGTGCTGAGCGTGCTCCTTCCAGTGGTTTTCAGTACATTCCTCAGGGTTTTCTGTAGACAAGATATTATTGGCTGTTATTTTTCTCATTCCACTCATGGATTCCCTGCTGATTGTATGCCACGTTCTGGGTGAGCGTGCTCCCGTGTGCTTTTTTAAAAGAGGTTCACAGAATCTCAAATTGTGTTCTAGAAAGACTAAGGCCCATAATATGTAAGAGCCTTTTTGGTTGTGGTGAATCTGTTACTCCAATGCATAATCCGCATAAAGAAAATGGTAACAGCAGTGTTACATTTCGGGGGATAGAGGCTATAACGCTTACGTTATAAAAATTACATCTTGGCAATTGCCTTCTCTTATGAAGGTTCCAGAGTTGTGTTTGTTTCTATTTGTCCGGAGACTGTGGAGTAATCCAAGTTACGTCTGAGATGTGGGGGTGGTGTTTGTTCTCACAGTAGCTGGCATTTGTTCTTCAATTAAACAGTGAGGTCATCAGCAGCAGGAGAAACTTGACCGTGGGAAGCCACTCCGGCCTGCACGGGGCAGTGTGCGGCCAGCCGCGTTCTCACGCGGCTCCGGTGTCCCGCCCTTGCTGACCTAGTTTGAGGACCCACCGGTGTTTGCTATCCCATGGTGTCAGGATAACTGATGACTTTTGGCAAAACTAGAGAGAGCTTTCTGAGCAGGAAGCAGACAGGAAGGCGTTTACATATTACAAGGAGGGCTGCATTTTCCCCAAACGGTAGCACGGGCCCCTTGCAGTATTCAGCGTGCCTCCGCCGGACGTGCCAGGGGTCTGCCAGCGAATGGGCTCGGAGCCGGGCTGCCGCTGCGGGGGCGGGCGGCGGGGGGCGCTGCTCCTGGGATTGTGCAGTGTGTTCTCACGCTGCATTCCTCTGGTGACACAGGGAAATGTGTTGGGGACAGTCATGATGGAGGGAGGTCTGAGTCGGTCCTGATGTTAGGGGAAGGAGTGTTCTGCAGTGTGAATAATTCACCTTCCCCCAGTTTACCTATTTTGTCGGATTTTACCATACACGTGTCGAGTTTTGGTGATACGATGCATTAGCATTTCTTCAAGCTTTATTATAATTTATCTACTTTATTATAATTTTAGGGAAATAAGTTTGTTCGGTGGGTTAAACCGATGTTTTGTTCACACGTAGGAGTATAAAATTATATAGCTGACCAAATACAGGGTGGGCAAAAGTAGGTCTACACTTGTTTGTATGGAAAACGATGCAGTAATTAGTAAGTTATAATTCAAGAATAAACTGTTTCCTGTACTCGCAACTGCGAACCTGTTCTGCCCGCCCCGTGTCGGTGTTCAGTTTTGTCTCCTCCTGAATTCAGTAGGACTCGGGTCGGAACAGCCCACACAGCACTCGGTGACCATGTCATGACTTCTCTCGACTTTCAGAGCAGTCCTGTCCCGAGGAGAACGCTGAAGGTGATCCAGCCGTCCACCGCTGGGCCCCTCGTGGGAAGGGAGAACGAGGTGAGAACCGTGGCGAGCTCGCCTTGTCGGGAACCCCTGGGTCGCTGATGTTGGGAAGTACTGTGAGAACGACGGTTGCACTTTCCCCACCGGGGGGGTTTCTATTTTAATTGTTCACCTGAGAAAGTTCAAGTTTGATGTAATAGAACGCTGGTGTAATGTTGGTAGAACTGAGGGGACACAGTCGTTATGAATGAGCCTGCAGGAAGAGTGTTTGGGGGTTTTGAGGACAGAAAGGTAGATTCTCTCATTAACTCCTGGGAGTAAGTGGCGAAACCATGGACGGATGCATCTAGGTTTTTGCGGATGGAAAATACTGCCTTTCCGTGGTACTGGATTATTTCAATAATAAAAGTGATTTCAGCCCTGGCTGGTGTAGCTCAGTGGATTGAGCGCGGGCTGGGAACCAGAGGGTCCCGGTTCGATTCCCCGTCAGGGCACATGCCTAGGTTGCAGGCCAGGTCCCCAGTGAGGGCCATGTGAGAGGCAACCATACATTGCTGTTTCTCTCTCTCTCTGTCTCCCTCCCTTCTCCTCTCTCTAAAATAAACAAATAAAATCTTTAAAAAAAATAAAATAAAAATAAAAAAAATAAAAGTGATTTCAGGTAAGCCTTAGACCCGAATGTGATCCAAAATAGTTGATGCAAATGAAATTTCAAAAGTACACCTACACATTTTGGTAGAGTTTTAAATTGTGATTTTTTTTTTTTTTAAAGAAAATTCAAAGATGTGAAAAAGACACAAATAGATGAGTGCTCCATTTTTAATACATAAATGACAAAACCACCCGAACTTTCTTTTTTTATTTCTTGACAAATTTATTAAAGTGGTTGTATATTCTTTTAAAATTTTCTTCATAGTTATGTTTTGCCTCTACACTGTCTTTGATTTTTTTCTTCTGATATTCTTAATTTCTGCTTTTGACCAATGGCTCCTCCTCCTCCTCACTTTTTCCTCTTTACTCTGGACTCCGATGATGCATGCTGTCCTCCCGTAGTTCTTCCTCCTTCTAAACACACATTCTTCAGGAGCTGTGCCTGCTCTGCCTCCCAAGCCCTCCAGCTTTCTTGTTCGTTAGATCAAAATAAATGACATTAATGTACGTGTCTCCGTTGTAGCTGGTTAAAGGCTTGTCTAGAGCGAAACATTGGGATGACCAGTCAACATCTAAGAAGTCCAGCCCTGGAGTTACTGCTGTTCTGGAGCCCAGTGACAACAAGGATCCAGGAGGGGTCACCCAGGAAGCATTCGACCTGATGGTTTCAGGTACGAGAAAAACAGTTGTAATAAAGGTCCGTTTTATTTATTATACCGTTAGGAATTCTGCCCCCAGCCTCTTAAGCTGGGGACAGTTACATAGTTTACTAGAATGTTTTGATGATAATTCTTCTGGTTGTAAATATATAAACACTAAATTTGGACAAGTCTTACTATTTCCTAAGATCCAAATATGGATGAAATAGAAAAGGACAGTGGCTAATATGGCATCTTGGATATGAGTTTTTCCAGAAAAGAAAAGTATCTAGAGACTGAATTTGAAGAAGGAAATTTGAATGTACGGGGGGGGGGGGGGAGGAAGGGGGGGCCCGCAGGGACGAGGCTGAGTGGAGGGGCGCGAGGCGTGTGATGTCACAGATGCTAGTTTTTAATGGCGTGGTGGTCGACGCCGCCAGAGGGGAAGCTGGTGATGGGTTTCAGTGTTACGGAAGGTCACCGATGCTGTTCTCGATGCAAACAGTGGAGACGTGGCAAGGTGAATCGGCGTCCTCCAGGCCACAGTGTCACCTGGGCTCATCTGGACTTGCCCCGAGGACCCCGAGGAGAAAGATCAGCCGGCAGTGGGGTCAACGGGGCAAAGTCAGGGAAGGTTGGCCGCGCAGAAGTCGAGAAGCTCCTCAGTTGTGTCGTGGGTAAACCGCAGGGCTTATGGCGCTCACTCAGGTCCGACGTGGTTAACCCGGACACTCGGGTCCCACACAGGGGCGGGCAGCTCAGCGCCACGCCGCAGGGCTAAAGCAGCCGCACGGATGATGGCAGTTAGTCCGTGTAACTCGGACACGGAACTCTCACTACAGGCCCTTGGCAGACTCTCTGGAGATCCTTAAAATGTCAGGAAAAATAAAAATAGAGAAAAATGGACTTGGTTTTCTAACTTTACATTTACAAAATGGGTATTCCTAAGATTGTAAGTTGTTTCTTAAGTAGGAACATGCGCTGGGGTTACCACAGCAGTGTAGGCAGTGGTGGTTTTCACCGTCTCGTGTGAAACGTTGGTGTATTTCAGAAAACCCACCCTCTCAGTACTGGAAGGAAATGGCAGAGCGCCGGAGGAGGGCTCTCCACGAAGCACTCAAGGAAAATGAGAAAGTAAGCACTCAAGAGAATTTGTGCCATTTTTATCCTCATTTGAGGACATGCTTATTGATTTTAGAGAGAAGGGGAAGGAGGGAGAGGGGGAGAAAAACATCCATGTGAGAGAGAAATGCTGATTGGTTGCCTCTGGCATGTGTCCCAGCTGGGGATCGAACCCACAACCCAGGCAGGTGCCCTGACCAGGGATCAAACCCTTGACCTTTCAGTTTATGGAATGATTGATGCTCCAACCAACTGAGCCACATCAGCCAGGGCGCATTTTTTACATTTCAGTATTCCATGTGCTGCGTAGCCTGTTTGGATAGAGCGATATAAACCGGCTTTAATTTCAGCCTGAGGAGAGTTTCATTAGCCAGGCGACCGTTACCACAACTGTCACACAGAAAGAAGCCTGTCGTGCTGAGAGCCAAAGACAGCGCCTTTGTTAGGACTTTGCCAGACGTGGCCATCAGCTACGTCCTGGGAGGCATGTCCTGGGGTTCGCAGCATGGAAATCTGTGGAGCACTGAACTTGGTCTGTGTCGTGTAGCTTCACAGAGAAATTGAACAAAAGGACAACGAAATTGCCCGCCTGAGAAAGGAGAACAAGGACTTGGCCGAAGTGGCGGAGCACGTACAGTACATGGCGGAGGTCCTGGAGGTGGGTGTCTCTGCTCCCCTGGCTCCCGCCCCCCACTTCCTGTGCGCCCGAGTGCGATGAGCAGGGCTGGGCTCTGCACCCCCCGCCTGGCCCCACCAGTCTGTTGGGTGAAGGAGGTCGTGCGTCCTGTTTGGGGCTCCCTCTTCCTCGCCCCTGAAACAGGAGCGGCAGGGCCTGCCACGTGGGCGTGCTGGGGGTAGGGAGCCGGAGTAGATGCCCGCGGAGGGGGGTGTCCCCACCTGGAGTGACGACCCAGGAGCGGTGAGGTGTGGTTTATTATCATGAAGCAAGAGAACATCAGTTTTCTCACAGCGCTATACAAGGAGTTAACTTATATCTGAGAATTATGGAAAGGTAATAATATTTCACAGTGGACAGATTTTTAGACAGTTTTTAATTTAATGCCAGCGTGACATGACGTTTTTTATAAATTGTTCATTGGTATACTATATAAGTTTGGTGGTCTTACCTTCCTTTAAAATTTGGAAAAAACTAATTTGTTTGTAAGAATTAGTCTCATGATTGTTACTTTACCAGTCTTCGCCTAAAAAATAAGTCTTAAACTTACTCATGTTTGCAAAAAAAATCGTCTTACTGATGAAAGACTTTCCAATGAAACTGTGTACTGGATTGCTTACATTTTCGGGCTGTGGCAGATTTTAACGTTTGAGGTCTTCATTTGGAAACAGAGTGTTGTCCACGGCAGCCGGCAGCGAGGGAAGCCAGTCCTCCACTGCGGGCAGCGAGGGAAGCACTGGTTTCGTGTGCAAGTCTGTCAGTATCTTAAAAACTGAGCAGTTAGTGAGCCGGGTTGGTCTACAAGGGGGAGACTTGGACAGAACGCTGGGTTTTCGGTGTCCTTAGTCAAGAGACGTCATGAAAAGAACCTTGTTAGGACTTTGAGGTCGGCCGTATTGGCATACTGATAAGGGATGTGGGTTTTAAGGTCGTTATGATCAATTTTTGGCTTCTTTAAGAGACTGAAAGGCAGACGCCTGGCTGACTCTGGATCACCAGAGAGTCAGGACTCGGATTCCGAAGCGGAGATTGGCGAGGATTCCGAAGTGGAGGCCTCGGAGGCCGAGGGCTGCGCGGCAGAAGCGGCGTCTTCCTCCCCGGGCGCAGAGCCGCCCTGTGCGTGAGGGCTGGGGACACGCGGCACGAGAAACGCCAGCCAAGTTCACCTCCACCGCCGTCCTTTGTATCAGAGCAAACATCTGCGAACTGCAGGCTTGCGATCCACCTTCCCCGTTCGAATCCCGGGACCCCGATATTGTATCAAACTACAAATACTGCGTATTTTTATTCTGTGGCGTTTTATGTAAATAACGTTTTCTCGGATACCAGACACTACTTGTGTGTGTGATAAATAAACTTCAGTGTCCTTTTGAGCATTGCGTGCTTCTTGGAAAAATGAAGTCTAAGGAGTAAAATTTGTCTGTGGTTTTATGGTTTTCTTTCTATTCGTGTTATTTTGGAGGAGACAAGGAGAACATGAATTGGTATCTGTCCCTTTTTAGACTGGAATAGTTGAGGTTTTAATCCTGAATCTGGTTGTCACCTTGAGGTCACCATGGGACCATTGATTCCCTGATGTTCCTCCTTAGGAGCCGGGACGGAGGTGAGCGTGTCGCTTCCAAAGCGGTCACGCGCACTGAGCGGCACGCCCAGGCCCCGCTGGCCGGGACAGTCAGACTCCTGGGAAGCTTCCAGCAATGGGGATGGCGTGAGGGGGCGGGCGAAGTCCAGCGCAGAGATGCAAGAATAGCTGAGGGTTCCGGAACGTTCTGTTCACTTGTGTCTCCTTTGATACAGTACAAAGCGTACATGTATAGGAGGAATAAGAATCAGGAGCAGCGTGAAATTAATTGGGAGGTTCCTTCAAGTCCTTCCAAAGAAAGAAGGACAGGGAAGTCCGCGGCATTGGGACCGAACGTGCTCAGTGAGGAGCACACGAAGGCCTTGGTAGGAAGTGGCCACAAGGAGCAATGTCAAGATTAAAGGATTCCTTTAGGCAAATTATTAGTCCTTAACAGATTTCAGTCTCTATTTCTAATATTTAGACAAAGCCTCCCTCTTATTTTACTACAGTGCCTGAATGAAGTCTTAAACAACAGAAGCTATCGTTATTCTAGAGCAAGAACATCTGCTAAAAGACTCTGTCGTGAATAGCTGTGGGGTTCAGTATGACAGCCACTCAGCCGTACGTGGCTGTGCAGCATCGAGACGTGGCTGCTGGGAGTGAAGAACTGAGATGCTGTTTCTATTTAAATAGCCACGTGAGGGTAGCGGCCAGCGCACTGGACAGTGCGGGTCTCTGTGTAGGTTGTGGGATGGGGCGGCCAGCCTAGAGGTGGAATTGAGGAGGGAGTGCTGCTTTTCACGTGATAAAAAATGATTTGAAGAATTGAATCAGTGTTAAGGAGAGCAGGAAATGAGCTGTGCGGCTGTCAGAACGGGGAAGAAAGGGGAGAGCTACCGTAGAGCAGGGTAGCTTGGCGAATAGGAGATACTTCTGGAAAACGTGAGAAATAGATTGCTGGGATTTGGTGGCAGAGAGGAAAAGAAGATTTTAAAATTCAAGAGTTAACACTTCACCTTCTAGAAGAAAACATGGGGGGAAAAAGTCTTAGTGACCTTGGATTTGGCAAACTTCTCACATAGGACACTCCTAGTATCCACCTAAGAGACAGCAAAGCGAATGTCCACATGAAGACTAGTCCGCAAGGGTTCTGTTTTACGTGCAGCAGCCAGTGTCCTTCTGCAAGGGAGCGGGGTCAGCGAACTGTGGCGTCGGCTCAGCCATAAAAATGGAACAACTGGTGAGCGGGGCTTGGAAAGGTGTCGGTGGCACTGAGAGAGAAACCAGGCGAGAGACCCTCCTGTGTGCTTGCGTTTAAATACCATGGCGAGGCTCCAAACCCACTTGACAAAGGGGAGCAGGGGCCTGGGGATCGCGTGTGTGTGCGCGGGGCTGGGGGTGGGGGGTGTTGGGGGTGAAGTTCAAGAGGAAACCTGGAGGCGGTAGAGATGGTAAGCTTCCAGCACCTGGGAACTGAGGCCCGAGTTGACCAAGAGAACTTGGAAGGATCGCCTTTAGACAATGAATCTGATTTTCAATTAGGTATCAGCTGTCGGAACATCTGTAAGAAGGTCAGGCTCTGGAAGCCAGAAAACCACCTTGGCCCCAGACAGGGCCACTGGGGGCGGCCACGGAAATAGGGCTGATGGGACACAGGTGCAGCGGGCTGTGGGGTGGGTTAGGATTTGGCATGCCTGGGTGCCTTGGCATAATGTCACGTCATGCCCCACCAATCCTGCCAATGCCCCTTGCGTCCTCCTGTGACTTCCCATTTCAGGAACTCGGCTTTCATGACATCATTTGTCATCAGTGTGTGTGCCCTAAGTCTGGTTCTTGCAGAAACTGGAAGCTGACCTGGGGGTGCTCGACCACCTAAAAGAAAAACACCGAGGAAGACTCTATTGGCTTCTGTCGTTTATTTCTGTTCTCCAGGGTCATCCCTGGAGAAGTTAATTCCTGTGGAAACCGACCAGGAAATACAGCACCTGCGCGAAGTTCTCCGGCCACCCACTCCAGTTCTCGCTGGCCAGCAGCTGCAGGTGGCCCTTCAGGGCCTTGTGCTCCTTCAGCTCCTCCATGCAGGACGAGTTATTGCAGGTCATGACAGAGAGGACGTAGCACGTCCAAAATTTCACCAGGAGGTGGCTCTTAATTTCAGTCTTGGGGGCCGACTCCAGGGAGTCATCAAAAAATGCCGTGAGGATGGGGATGAACTTCTGAAACTGGGCCAGGCTCTGGCTGGCGGGGTCCAAATAGCACCAGCACGCCATGCCCTGCAGCAGCAGGATCCTCGTCTTCGGTGCCAGCTGGTGATTGTCCAGCAAGAGGGCCACTTCCTTCATGTACTGGGCCGCGAACCTCCCCGCCGCCGGGCCTCCTGCAAGACAAGTATTTGTGTTTCCGGAGGGGATCTGGGGTCCCCGGTGGCCAGTGACAGGTGAGCTCAGGTGTTCCTGTTCTGGTTGCTACATACGGACGGACACTTGGGTACTTGGGCACGTGTATGGTGACAAGGAGTGACAAGGAGTGACACGGAGGTCCCTTTGGTCGCACCCCCGGGAAGCCTCTGTTCACCCAGTAGGTCTCCCTCGAGGTCTCATTCCTGACCCTCCGCCTTTCGGACTTGAAGAAATACCAGCGTGTTGGATCAGCCATGGGAAAGCCGGACAGCTGAGCCGCAGAGCTGGGTCTGGTGGCGGGAGAGGTCGTTCGTGAGCTGCCTGTCGCTCTGACCTCGCCTGACCTCCTGACCGCGTCACAGCACGGCTTCCCCAGGGTGGGGCCCACGTGCCTCCCGAGCTTTGCCCTGCTTTGCTCCCTGAACCCCGCCTGGTCTTGGGCTCCACCTTTTTTGTATGTATTCCCGACCCCCGACCCTCCCAGTCCAAACCCCGAACTCCAAGAAGGCAGGAGCCGCGAAGGCATCGCGGAGACTGTTGGATGGGAGGGCAGCGGGCGTCTTTGGCCGGAGTCCAGCCCTGGAGTTTCTGCCGGGCTTGATTTCTCTTGTGTCCCAAGAATGTTCTAGTCAATGTGAAAGCCTTAGCTGAACCCCGGGCAGAAGCCTTTCCCGTGCTTCCCGCCGGCACAGCTGGAGCTAAGCCACATCAAGTTAAAGGGCTCCGGCCCTTTTATAAGCAGCTCTTCCCCCCGATGGGGAGCACAGCTGTGTGAGGAGCCAGGCCCGGCGTGCGGCGGGGGTCTCGGTTTCCTGTCTCCTCTCCGTTTCCGTGGCCCACAACCCTGGCAAACAGTGACTGTTTTCTCTCACGGACACGTTCTTTGAAAGATTTAGTTTATCAAACGACATCTAAGCAACTCCTTTTCCCATTTAAAAAAATATGGACCCTTAGGACTACCAGCCAGAACTTCGAATAAGGAGATGTGCTGTTAAGGACTATCGATCAATAACATGTCATCGCACATCCTGAAATTTATTAGGAAAAAAAAAAGGAACGAGCTCGGACTTAATCGTTAGACTGCTGCATGTTTAAATGGTTTGCTACTTAATTTTCTAGCCGTGTGGAGTAATCGCTGCTTTCGGCAGGTGCGCCCGGCGGCTCGCCTGCCCGGGTTTTAAGAGCGGCAAGATCTTATTTATTTTTCTCAGCGATTTTCTGTGCAAGGCATTTTTACAGGATAAAAAAATGAAGTCATCTGACTTACTCAGTTGGAATTATATCAACTCAGTGTAGATCCTTTGATGTTTTTTTATAGTACAAACATTGATAGTCCATTTTAGTTTATATATTTTTAATGAACAAAAGCAGGGGACAATGACTCATGTATTTGATGGACACACTTAAAAAAAACAGATCCTTGGGGAAAAAATAATTAGAAATATCTTTTGTGGTGCAAAGACAACAATGCTAATAATTTAGCAAAGGAAGTGCTAGTGGAGTTTGAAGGCAAGAACTATGGAGGTTGCTAACTTACAGTGTTATAAGCCAAAGGCCTGTGAAACAGCAGGGTAAGCCAGTACCTGTGAAGGCCAACAGCCCGATTTGATAGGCAGCCCGGGCCCTGGGTTCATCGGCTAGAGACTTGTTCCTCAGCACCTGGCCCAGGACCATCATCTTGTCTTTGTGAAAAACATTGTCCCCGGCAGGGATATGTTCTTCCTTTTCCTTCTTCACGAAAAAGGCCTTAACGCTGGCGCTCCAGAAGTTCTGCAGGCACCGATACAGCCCCACAAAATACTGACGAACCTGAGCTGAAAACTGCACGTGAGGCTCCTGGGCCTTGGCCATGGCACGGACAGGCCGGCGGGGCTCCCGCTGCACGGCTGGCCGGGGGAACAATAGCCGAGAACTCGGGGGCGTGTCACCTAGCAACACAGTAGCCAGGCCGACCCAGGCCAGGGGAGCAAGGGGTGCTGGGAGTTGGGGCTGGAGCCTCGGGTGCATACATGATGCTTTTGACCTTTGAGTAGCTCCCAGTCTTTTCTCTCCTAAGCTTTACAAAATATCTGAGAAGTAAGGAGTATCGTCCTCTTTTACAAAGGAAGGAATTTCACGTTGAGAATGAGGTGCGCTGCGTAGGTGCCAACCAGCTCCACAGGGCGTGTGAAAGCAATACAGCAGACTCGGCATGAGACTGGAAATTCAAAAATAACTTTTATTGTAGCTGGCATGATGGAGACAGTGATGGGCACAAATGCCACAAAACTAAAAGCACCCCCTTCACAAAAAAATAAAATGCAGAAGCGAATACAAAAGGGTGGAGCCGATTACTCATGCAATATTCAAAAACATTTTTTTTTAAAAAACCACAAACCAAACAAAAAACTAACATTTGTGATTTAACTTTCTATAAAAAGAATCATGTCAACCATTTAACATAGACCAAAGACTAAACATACTAGCTATAGACTGTACAATGTACTTTAAAAGGAAGGTTATCTGCATATGTATAATATTTATAAATGTACAAATATATATACACAATGTAACGTCACAGTCGAAAGGACCCGTGGCCAGGAAGCCGGGCCAACAACGCGAACTTCAAAATGAGATCAGAGTTGCTTTTCAAGGTCTTGCTAAAGTGGAAATATTGAAAATGACACTGGCATTGTATACAAACACATCCAGAGTCCAGTTTCAGTTACACTCACACATAATTTGATATCTTGGCATTTCCCACCTCCTAGACTCTTAAGAGGAAGAGGAAGAGCTCCTGAGAGGCCTTGCACTTCACCCTGATGGGAACGGGGAGGGTGGCTGCTGCCGTTTGAACTTTTTGGCCAAGGGGACCCAGCAGGGGCAGAGTTGGCCCGCAGGGCACAGCACAGCGGGCTCCCTGACCTCACAGGACTGTCACAGGAGCAGGGACCCCTGTGGTGTCCCTGCACCTTCTGTGCTTTTCCACCTCAAAGAGCATCCCAGCCTTCTGAATCCAGGACTTCTGGTTTTGATTTGTCTGAGCAGTGAAGTACCTCTATGGAAAAACATCATTAAAAAAAAAGGCTCTTGGTTTTGGAAAAATAAAAGCGTATGCTCTGTGCGTCTTTGTTCTCAGAGGGGTCGGGTGTGATCGTGATCAGGCGGCCCGGAGTTACCCACCTGTGTTTCCGCCACCGTGGGAGCATGCTTTTGGAACTTTCCAGATGAAGAAAAGAAAGAGAAGAAATAGTGGACATTTGAAACAAGGAAATGTAAAAAACATTAAACTCTTACCATGTGTCGTTGTACCAGGTTCTGCAGGCAAACTTTTATTTGAAGGAACTCTTTTTTGTATTTTGCATTTAAGGGAAAGTTAGGTAGCTGGTGCGGTGCAGGGGCCGGGGTGGGGGGGCGCAGTGGGGGCGAAGGGGGGCACTCAACCCTGAGAGCACAGCGGAGAACTGCAAGCCGCACGATGTTCACGGAAGCATCACTCACGGGACTGGTTCACGCTTACAGAAGACTTTCGAAAAGGTACAAAGATGGCTATTTTGAAATTCCACCCACAGCAGGTACGAGGGGCTCTTTTGCTAAGTCTTGTCGGACGCGGCCGACAACCTGATGGACGCGATCGCGCGTGGCCCCGCGCACTGGCCACGGGAGAGGGTGGTGCCATGGGACCCGACGGAATGTTGCTGCACCAGGGCGACGTCCAGGGGGCCTCCATGGCCCGCTGCGAGCTGGAGACCCCGGCCAGCTCCGTCACAGCACCGCTGGAGTGAGAGACCCTTGTCAAAACAGCTCTGTGGCGGCCGAGCCAGGGGGTTGTCAGAAGGCCGTGGCCACCTCCGTCCCGTGACGGCTTCCGAGGGCGAGGCTGTCTCGAGGGAATTTGTCCAGCTGTTCGTACGCCAGTCGCCCGTCTTCTCCTGGGAGACAGTGGGAAAGAGGAATACAGCATCAGCCTGACGCCCCTGCTCCTCCCTCGGGACAACAGGTCAGTGCCGGCTGCCTGGGGAGGGACTGCTGGTTTCACTACTGATACCGTGAGGCAAGGAAAAGTCACCCTCTGTCACCGTCATTTTGTTGTTCCGTCTGAGCTAAGGCCAGAGGCGTGACAGATGCCGGGGGGAGAGACAGGGAAGCCCTGCGAGCACATGGTATCGGGATTCGCCTACAGATTTATTCCTGCAAACTGCATGGAAGCCATTTCAGGAGCGCGGTGGATGTCACCACGTCATGCCCTTGACCTCAGAGAAGTCAGGGCATGTGACTTCTATGTGACTTCTACTTTGACATGGTACATGTTGGCACATCTACACGATCATTCATCAAAGTCAAATTTAGGCTTTCAAACTTCAGCCAAAAAATGGCTGCGTGCCACATAAACGTGGTGACAATGTCCTACCACCCGCAGCGAAGTCAGTTTGTCAGGAGGACCGTCTCGATCAGCCAATGTGTATTTGTAAATTATTTGACTCTTTTGCTCCATTTTTCCTCTTTTAAAAATAGTATCAGAAAATAGCCCTGGCTGGTGTAGCTCAGTGGATTGAG